>APFE030253912.1:0-12870 GCA_000404065.3 Pinus taeda | reverse complement strand
GTATGGCGCCTCACTTGGTGTCAACAATAGGAGAGCTCAACAAGTGGTATTACCGCCGGGGGGACTTACAAAGACGAAAGAAAAGGAAGGGGCTGCAACGAACATAACGGCATAGATTCACTCAAGGCACGTCTAGAGCAGGGAGGGCACACCTACCTAGGAACGTAATTAGTCCAGATAGATCATCGTATATGATCAGACATTACCAAAAGAACCATGCTCCTCTCCTCACGCCTCACACCTCAACTCCACACACCTCCCCTCCGAAACCGGACACTTGAAGAAACCGGACCGACCGTATCTCGATTGATACCTTCCTGAGCTCTCGATTGAGACCCTATCTCTTTCTTGCCACCCGGATATCTCTATATCCCGGCTCGATCTTGCTAACTGACAAACAATGAAAGAACTTGATGGCGGCTTCGGCAACTAACCCGACAAAAAAATCGACCACCGTTCAACCGAAGACATAACTTCCGGCCGATCGTTACTTGCTTCGAGAGTTACGCTGGCTGGTCCAATAAACTGGCTGGCTTGCTCTTGCTAGAGGGAGGAACCCGGCTGCTGCTGGCGGCTAGGAGAATAAACAGGCTGGAAGAAGAAAGAAAAATTTGCTTGTTCCCCGCTTCCTTGATGCTTATTGTGGTGGGGGCATATGATGAGTGGAGGTTTCAACCTTCTTTATCCTTAGCAGTCGAGCCCCGTTGCCGGGTTTTAGGGTTTGCTTATTGGGTGGGGGTCACGGGATGGGTGAGAGACTACGTTCCTCTCCCGTTGGTTGAGCCATGCTTACACATCCTCTCCTTTTAGTCGAGCGTGCTAACACACCCTCACCATATGATGGGATGAGCGAGAAATCGTTGGCGGCCTTTTATAGTCGAGCCTGCTTCCTTGTATGTTTATTGGGTGGGGGGCATATGTATGGGCATGAAGCGACCCCTAAATAATTTAGGGCCCTTTTGTGTCGACTGCCAGCTTTTTGCTTCTCCGGACCGCGAACAACTATTGAAGAAGTATTTATCCTCCGACACAGTTGCATTATTCCAACGTTCCCATTACACTGGCTTCCGTCCCAACCCAACCAACAGTGAAAAAGCGTCAGCCCCATCAATAGGGGCACAGCTGTTCTATTTCATTCTATTTTATAAGTCAAGCGGATTTCTCCCTATTATATTCGTTCCTTAAGTCAAGTACGAAATGATATAAGCGCTTTAGCCAGCCTTGGGTTGGCTTGGTTGGAATGTTGATGTTTGGGAGGGAGGTGCTTACTTAGGGGAGTTATGTTTCTCTCTGGGTGGGAGAGAGAATAAATACGCAGTTATATTATAATAGAATGACTGAGGTGTTTATCCACGAACCCTCACCATATGAATAGTGAGTGACCCCTAAGTAATAAATATAGGGCCCTCTATTTTGGGAAATAGAGCGATAAATCGATGGCGGCCCCCTCAAAATAAGTAACTAAGGGCAGTCGAGTGTGCTTACGCACCCTACCATATGAATAGTGAGTGACCCTAAGTAATAAATATAGGGCCCTCTATTTTGGGAAAATAGAGCGATAAATCGATAGATAATAGGGCGGAGCGTTTAGTGGGTGGGTTACTTTATTTAGTGGATAAAAGCAACAAGGACGCCTTTTTATTGGCGTCGCGGGGAATGTCGAGAAACCTGCCGACCAATGGGATCGTTCGAAAGCTTGCTGTAAATCCGGGGGATGTGACGCCCCAGGATTGAGAAGGACACCCCTAGCTCTTCATCCACGATAAACGAGGTTGTTGCCTTAACCCGTGGAATTTCAATTTACCTTGACGGATTACTTCGAAGGCCTTATAACCCAGAGAGATATCTCTCCTTAAAACGAGAACAGCTAGGAGGCGCCATTGCTGCTTCGTTAAAGTACTCAGTTACGGGATGATATAACTAGGGATGGGGAACGATACTCAGACAGGAGGACTTCTCCCATCGCCCACAACAGGGAAATCTACTTCGACAGCCATCGTTCAGAGCATCGTAACCATTGGGGATCTGCCCAAGGAACCTCACGCTGATTCAAAGAGAAACTCCGCGAAGATGATTATTCCAGTGCTGAAGGGAGTGAACCTTCAGATGCACTCTATTCAAATTCAATTTTGATGCTGACAGAGATAGCCTGGATCTGTTTACCCCCCTTGGCACCTTCTATTGATAAGGTATTACCGTTGCCTAGCTCTATTTTGTGCAATTTAGCTCTAAAGAATTTTGGATCTCTAGGAATAGGAAAAGGAAGTAGTAGAAGTGGCGGAAGTGGGTCAGTACAACCTTGCATTAATCAAGGAAGTGGTAGCTCTGCCGAAAACCTAGGACCAGTAGTACAACCTGGGACTGTAGGATTCATTTTAGTAGGATCTCCATTTGTTAGTATGTCAGGAACAACCAGAGGCTCCTTTACCCTGGGAATACAATGACTGAAGGAGAAGAACGGAGTAGTGGTTCTTTCAGCTTGTTTCTCTGACTTGCCTAATGACAAGGAAGGATAGCTGGCCTTCTGACTTGCCTTATTAACCATAAAGGAAGGATAGCTGGCCTAATGACAAGGAAGGAGATCTTGAAACATGACTTGCCTCGTTCTTGCCTAATGACTTGCCTCGAGGTTCGACCGGTAAGGAGAGGAAAGAAAAGACTCTCTAGCCACAGAAGATATTTGTTTGGCCTTTACTTGCACACAGGAAGGGTATTTGATGAAACCTAAACCTTTATATTGCCTATTAGTTCAATAAAGCCTTGTACCTTTCCTTGTTCTTCACTCTCCAGTCAAGATGCTTTCCTTGTTCTTACTAATACGAGTCTCTACAAGACTGGTAATTAGTGAAAGAGATCAGTCCTTTAAATCAAGTGCCTAGCTAATGAAGCTCTGATTTTGGAATCAAAGAGATTATGAAGTGAAAGAAAGAGGAATCTAGAATTCCAACATGCCGAGAAAACTGAGGTTGGTCGGGTTTTTTTATATACGTGCATTCGAGATGCATATTTTATCATAACATGCTTCTATTCAAGTGAATATGTTGTTCAATCAATTTTGTTTATACAGTGCAAGCTCTTTGGGATAACCTTCTATTTCTTAAACTCTGACCTAATTGTCCTCAGTATCCACACTTGCGGAAATGCCCCCGAACCCCTCGTCCTGTAGCCAGCCTGAGCCTGTAGCCTGATCCCTCTCCTGGACAGTCGAGTGTGCTTACGCACCCTCACCATATGAATAGTGAGTGGCTCCGCCCCTAAATAATATAGGGTGAGGTAACGAACGCTCGACCCCCGGGAGAGGGCCCTTGATGCTTATTGGGTGGCCCCTCTCAAATAAGTAACTAAAGGGTGGTCGAGCGAGAAATCGATGGCGGCCCGTTGGTCGAGTGACCCCTAAGAAGTAAGGGCCCTCACCTTCCTAAGTCAAGACCTTCCTGGATCTGCTCCTGCCCATGCTACTGTATATGCTTATGATTATTAACCGAGATGCTGGACAAGGTAGTGCTACTGAAACTGCTCTTGCTTGCACTGATGCTTCTGGTAGGTAAATTAATTAACCTTTTGCTAGCAAATTATTAATATGCAAAAAATCCAATTTACTCAGCAAATAACTCGATATAGCTTAGATTCTTTCTAGCTTAGACGCGGATAGGGGCGGTATGGTTATATCATAAGTAAGGCCTATCTCTTCCAGAGGCAGGAATAAAGGCAAGGGGCTAAGGCATAAATGGGAGCAGGACCAAGTGAAGTTGATACAGATCCTGTTATAAAGTCCGTAGTATCCCTTCCAGTTCTAGATAAAGATAAAGAAGTAGATCCACCAGTATCTGAGCCAGATCGAGTTATTGACCTTTATAGTACACTTGGAAAGAATCTAAGCCTCGTTGCTCCAATCAACTTAAAGTAGGTTGTACCCAGGTAAATCGGAGTCGCCCCACCGGTACACTATACCCCCAAAATCCACCACGCGAAGCGTCCCGTAAGACGGATTCATTCATATAGATATAAAGCGCCAAGTAGGGGAGAGCCCAAAGCACGGAATAGATCGTAAGAAGTCGTAGTAAGGCAAGGCCGGAAGGCCGTACGACGTGTAAAGTCAAGGTAGGTGGGAAGCAGGAGGAAGGCAGCTCCAAAGCATAAAGCAGTAGAGGCCAAAGGGCATAGGCCTTGCATAGGCTTCTTTGGCAACAGAGAGATAGGCAGGTGCAGATACAAAACCACTAGATTAAGATTGAGTAGCCCGGGTTGAATCAATAGTTTAACCAATAGCATAGTCCCGACGGTTCTCGGTCATTGTTAAATTACTTGGATTGCAGACTGTTATTTCTTCTTTCTTTTTTTATTCCTTGTTTCAAACGTAGGTTTCTCTCATGGAAACCTTACATCAAGTTGTATCCCTGGGGATGTTGGATTTGGAGAAGGGAACGATACTGGAAATCTACGATTTTTTGGAAAAGTTATGTAGGATCACTAGGTACTTTCTGAATGTGAAATTAGTTTAGTCAATTGGATACTCTGTAACACTTTCCTCCAACGTCTACCCAAGTAATCGTCCAACCGGGGTAAACATGTGACAAAGAGTTATTATGATATGATTCAACTCCCTATGTATCAGTTAAGGAAGTGGAACTGACAAAACACATACAACTTGACCTTATACACCTGCAACAGAACCCCAAGAGCCATCCAACCCATCCAGGTGACCAACCCTTGAGACAAATTGACATTTTGCTACATTAAAGCCTCAACCGCTCCCTTCACATTGACATGCATCCGACTGGGAATATATACCCATCGCCTACCTTGCATCACTTGAATTTTGCAGGTGAGCTTTATTTGCAAAATGTAAAGGACAAGTCCTTGATTATTCTTTATTTTAATCTTTTGAAATTTCAACCAATTTAAGAACATTATTACATCAACTTTCACCACATATTTCATTCTTTCTAGTGTGTTAGACTCAACTCAGTTTAATGTATGGCTATGCCTAGAGAAGCATCCATGAGATTAATGCTCTCAGAAGCTGCAAAATGTGACAATCTTCTACTTCCTTGTTCCCTTCACTAAAATCCAATTCATGTTAGACATGGACTAGATAGTTCTCCATAACAGGTCTAGTAAAATTGGGTTTTCACTCTCTACTAATATTACAACTCTTCATCATCATGCACGATAAATACATAGTTTTAATGTCTTTTTTGGGATTTACAAAAGCATAGAATGAAATGATAAACAATAATACAATTTATAATTGTCTCTTGTCAATCATTCTTGAAACGCTGGCTTAACCATTGGCCAAGATTAAGTTTTTTTGGTTGTGTAGAAGACATAATCCTTCAATTCAATGTTATCTGCTTGAAGACTTTGGTTGTTGTGTACAAGGCATAATCCTTAAATTCAACATTATCTGCTTGAAGGCATAACATTGAATTGAATATAATACTCGAATGTTCATTTAGATTACAATCATGTTGTTAAAGATGAATGCAAATCATGGAATCGAAAAACATGTACTTTTTGTGGATTACATAACCATGTATTTTCAGAGTGTTGGAAGAGAATGGAAGCACCAAAAAGGATGAGGCGTGAAAGACCCTCTCAACAATAGGAAAAGAAGAAGGTAAAACAGATATGGAGAAAGAAGACCCGTTGCAGTAATTACAACAGAGGTGGCCATCGAAGGGCCACGTGTTGGAGGCTCCATCAAGAATAGCGCCTTAAAGACAAAGCGTCGATGCATGAACCAGTTGAAAAAGACGTTCGACAAGCAAAACCACCACAGGGATGTGACCCATTCACATTGATAAGTGAAAAATGGTTTCTATATATGTTAGCTTATCATGGTCGTGCTTTTGTAAATCATTTGTTGCATTTTAAAATGTAAAAGTGATGATGTGTTTTCCGTCACTTGTTAAGAAACAATGATGTCTGGTCTTATTTTGAGTTGCATGTTAAACTGTGAAAGTGATATTGTGTTTTCTGTCACTTGTCAAAGAAACAATAGTGTTTTACCTTATTTTTTAAAATCATGTCTTGCAGTGATGATGTGTTTTCCATCACTTGTTGAAGCAACAATGATATTTTGGCCTTGTTTTCATAGTTGGTATATTGTTTCCATTTTGATGTAAACTTGACCACCAAGTATGTGTTATAAACTCGTGGCAAGTATGGGATGCTTGGGTCATTAGTTGGTCATGAAAATTAAGAATGTAATTTGCAGAATTGTACTACAGGTTTGTAGAGGTTAGAGGTGTTAGCTCATTGTTTATGGCTTCGAAGGACAAAGGTGAAGGAGAAGGAAGGGTGACATATCAGATACTTGTAAGTGCAGAAAGGATACAAAGAAGTGGCAGAATATTTTCATGCTTTTGGAGGACCAAAAGCTCCTCAGTATGGAGGATTGATCTAGGTGGCTCCAGACACATGCAGAAGTCCAAGAGGACTCAGAAAGGGTCAAAATTAAAAGTGTTCAGATTTCTCTCAAACTAGTACTAGATCGAAGTGCTCGTCGCCTTGATTCCAATAGTGTGAATGACACCCAAATCCGAGCTCGTATGAGGGAGATAGAGCCAGTCAAAGTTTGGGGTTGACTTTGCCAAGTCACAGTGTTAGTGGACCTACAAGTTGCACCAACAGCGGTTGTCAAAATCCGGTCACTGGCGGTGGATGAAATTGTCGCCTCTTTAATTCGCCTAATATCCCCCAGGTTCGAGAATTAAAAAAAAAAACGGCATATTGTTATATAAAATAACAAAAAAAAAAATGATGGGGTGGCGGGCCACCAACCCCACCACCCTCCCAACGACCATATGTTATATGCATTAATGGGGCTAGCGGGAGTTGAACCCGCCCGGCCCATGTGGGTCTGACCCCAACAGGTAGCCCCGTAATACATGCTAGACCACAACCAACACCGTTGTTTAACATCAAAATTAATGCCACCAAACATTTATTTAACCCTTCAAAATCATTTGCCCCCGTGGCCACGAAAAACCGAGGGAGCATGTGGAGGAGTCGACACAGTAATATAAATATTAATATTTTATTGCAGAGTAGCAGAACCATGTGGCATGGATTCCGAGGCAGGAATCTTTTGATGTTGTGAGGAATCTTTGAGATTCCATGGGGAGGTAAAAATTCTTTTTATCAACATGTAATCAAGTTTACAACCATTTTTCTCAGATTTTCGCAGGGAATGCAATGGTGAGGTTGGATTCACCTTTTGAGCAACAGATTTGTAGATTCCCAGTGGAGGAGTATCTTTGAGAATCTTGAGGGAATCTTCCAGATTCCTTGGAGGCTGAAATTCGCCAAAGTCAGAATGCATCCAACTTTATACTCATTCTTCTCAGAATTTCACAAGGATCTCAATGGTGAGATCAAAATTTCAATCTGAGCAACATATCTTCAGATGACCCCGAGGACAGAATCTTTGAGGAATCTAGGGGGAATCTAAAAGATTTCTATAGCCCCAGATTTTCACTTTGTCAGATTTTAGAAATTTGACAGTCGATTTTACACTATTTGACGCCACAAATCTGATAGTGTAATCAAATTTTCCATTTGATCATTCCATTTTTCAGCCACTTTTCAAAGTGGAGTGCAGGTGTGAGCATTCAATGTGTGAGCAATCATTTCCATGATATTCGACGCCACGAGATTGATGGTACAGCCAGATCCAATAGTTTATCATCCTCTGCTTCAGATAACTCCTTGATGTGAGGTATATGCAGTGTGATCATGTACTTCTTTGTATCTTTTCTTGAGATGCATTGTGTTGTATAGATCCATGTTTGATGTTTGATGTGGGATCATGTCTTTGTTCTTGATGCGAGATGTACTTATTGTCATGTTTTGATTGAAATCCCTTTGTCGCCATGTTAACGGGATACTCATGTGTCGCCATGTATGTTGAATTGAAATCCCTTTGATGCCATGTTGGCGGGACGCTCATTATTATCATACGTGAAATTATGTGATGCTGATAGGAGTCCTTTTGTGAATGAGAGTTCCTACAACGAAAAATCTTGTGGAGCCACTGACGTGTGAGGGAATATTCCTTGCATGATAGAGAAAAAACATGCATGTACATCCTCACTCTTTCCATCACTTAATGCAGCGGCCTACACCATCTTGACACCGGGCCCGGAGACGTAGTCCCTCCTGGGCGAACTCCGTTATCAACGTCTTGTGTTTTATGTTGTTGATTCTTGTCATGTTCCCCCTTCTTTACAACATGCATATATGTTCCTTTATGCTCTTTTAAATGCAATTATAACATCATCACAAAAGTAAAAGATCTTGGTTAAACCTGGGAGTTGAGTCAACTCAGATCATTTAGTTCATTTAGATTGTTTCTCGGGTAAGAATTTTGCAGAAATCCATGGAAATTTCAATCACTGACTCATTCTTTTAATTGCTTTTCTACAATACATTAATATGGAATTACAACACTAAACTGAGAGTTGATAAATTGGAAGTATGTGATTAGTGGGGAATATTTGATGAAGTCGTGAAATGTGGAAATTTTTATGCTATTTGTTAATGCATATATTTATGAAATTGATAGTGATGTTTCTTGTCACATATTGGTGTTTGGATTAGTATGCATTTTATCACAATGAGCTTGTATGTTTAATGTGATGTTTTAGATAAAGAGAAAACTTTAGAAAAGATCTCAATGTTGAAGGATGTCACCTATCTCTTTTGGGTCGTTTGGGTTAGTAGAGAGACAAAGGAGCATAATTGTGTGGACAATGAAAGAATGTTCATTAATGTGCTAGATTACCTCCTACCTAATGGAGAGAATTTACAACATATTTGTCTTTAGACTAGGGGAACCATTACATTGGTCCATTTGATGAAGTGGCAACGAATCATAAATATCAACCCCATGAGGCACCCTTTAATGAAGAGCTTCCCTGGCTATGGTGCTCAATTTTTACTACACTCTTGAGGATATTGTATTTGACACTGCAAAGAAGAAAGAAGGTTTAACTTGGTCCATTCATTATTTGACACACATATTTCGCTTCTCTCCTTGGAGCTTGATGAATGTTTTGGGTACACTGTGTGTTACAAACATGAGGGGTTTCCTTTCAAGTAACCAAGGAACAATATTTTGTGGGAACAACTTATGGATGCATCTGATGCAAAATTGATTGTAGAACAAGAAATTTGGGCTGCCACAAATCCTCATGCAAAGAATCGAGCTTTAATTATGCTAATGGAGACATGTATAAATGTAAACACCTTTGGGGAATACTCGTAGAGCAATTTTATTTGGAATCATTATCATATGAGGGTGAGGACCAAGGTGATAAGATACAAACGTTATGTCTGAGATGTAATTGTCAATGAAAATAAGCTCTTGGATTGAGCACTTGGGAAGGAAGTTGCACATGCCTCTATTTTGAGTAGATTGTTTGATTGTATTACATTTAACATTAAGATTTATTTTTCACTCAAATTGGGCTATAGTTATATCACATAACATATCACACCTTTTCTCATCTATGTTCTTCTTCCATATGTGCTACTGATTTACAATGTTTCCTTTGCAACATCTGGTGCAAATGCTGGTTTATGCAATTTTCTCCATAACACTATTTTTAACTTGAGTGACATGGACTAAACAATGCTGCAACACTTGTTTATATAATTAATCATATTAAATTTAAATATTTTTTATTTATTTTTTACCTTTGATAAAAAATAAGGCACCATTCAACATTTATTATGTATTGTTTTTTTGTCTTTTTAAAATTAATTTAAAAATTGATATCACATATTATGATTGCGCCGAGAGGCGCTCTACAACCCAGTTTAGGGTGGATGTGAGATGTTAGTTATGTGAGCATTAGATGTGTGAGCATTATATGTGATATGTTATATGTGTAAGTGTTAAATGGGTGAGCGTTAAGATGTGATATGTTATATGTGTAAGTGTTAGATGGCTGAGCGTTAAGATGTGATATGTTATATGTTGTCATATCCCTCTCGTAAATAACTCGAGGTAAATCGATCATTTATGAAATAGTAATTTAAAAGTTACGAATTAGTTACAGAAACTAATTCTTGATGAGGATGAAATCAAGAAAAGTAGATTGATTATTGAGGTGGCGTATAGTTTGGAGGTGAAACCGAAAATAACTCTTTGACATCGATCGTGGGGATTGAGTTGGATCCACAGGATCGGATCTGCTCTTTACGGATAACTGGTGGCAAATTGCTATTTTTTAAATTCTCTCCAATATTTACTTCTGTAAAGAGAATTGCAGCGAAAGGATGCGCACTTGGAAGTATATTATAAATCCACAGAGCGGTACTTTGCAACTGGAGAAGGAAAGCATGGTTCAACGAAAGTGGTCATTTTTCTTCGTTTGCATTATTTTGCTAATGTGCAGATTGGCAGTTATGTCTTGGAAGCAAAGACAACAATAAAATATCAGCGCAGTGGCCAATAAGATCCATTGAAAAACTGTGGATGTTTCTTTGACCATAACACACTAAGGGAAGCAAACGTATGCACCCTGAAAGCAGAGTGTTAATTGTTCAGTCGATTGAGAATCTCACTTTTCATTTCCTCCCAAAATTCCTACGTGATACCGGGTATTCTCCTTGGTCTGCCGGCATTTTGGATGGCTTGTGCTGGTACAACTCAAAAAGATAAGTAAATCTCTTGCATAGAATGATTATTTTATATGTTTTCTTGGTAAAGAAAATATGTTAGTGCATGCAGTAAAAGATTGAATATTTAATAGGTTTTCTTGGTAAGAAAATATGTTGATGCATGCAGTAAAAGAATGATTAAATTATATGTTTTCTGGGTAAGAAAATATGTTAATGCAAGCAGTAAAAGAATGATTATTTTATATCTTTTCTTGGTAAAGAAAATATGTTAGTGCATGCAGTAAAAGATTGAATATTTAATATGTTTTCTTGGTAAAGAAAATATGTTAAAGAGTGATTATTTTATATATTTTCTTGGTGAAGAAAATAGGTAGTTCCTCTTAGAAAGACTACATGTGAGTCTTGTGTGTGAAATGCTTGTCTCTTGTCATTTTCTTGGATTAAAATCCTTGCTAAATATAGCCAAAATATCTTCTTGAGAAAAGAAGATGAGGCAGATAAATGTCCTGAGGACATAGCGTGAAAAGTGGCCAAGTTTTCTTGAATTAAAATATGTATTTTTATTTAATAAAGGTTTCGTGAAAAGGGATATATGCTATTGCATTGTGATACTAGCTAATCTCTAAGTTTCTTGTGAAACGATTATGCATTACATGCATGATAGAAATAGCTAATGATGTATTTCTAGGCACATAGATATTCATTTCTATAGTTTCTTTTCAGAAAAAGAGTGCATACTTCATGTATGAAGATGAAGGCTTTTTTGAGAGTTTGTTTGGAAACAAAAATAGAGGTTCTTTCCTTAAAAGACATATGAATAGTGTTCATATCATATCAAGAATCCATACTTGTTTCATGAAAAGATTATGTGCATTGAAGTAAAAGTAATTGTGTTAGGAAAAAACACATGTTGCATGCTCATAAGGGTAGCTGTTGTGACATTGGAAATATGATTTTGGGTGTACGTAGAGAAAGTATTAAGTTAACTTTCTTGGAAATATTAATCTCTTGAAAAGATTGTCTTACTAGATGAGTTGGGTTGATTTCTAGTCCGGTGCTTAAAAAGGGTAAGTTAACCTTGTTATTGTTTCTTGATTTTTATGCATAAAGATGGGTATTCCCAATATTTTCTTGAAAGAGAAAGCATGAGGAACTTATTTATAGGAAGATAAAGAATTGGGGCTATAATGACTTCCTTTAAGAAAGAAGTATGTGATTTGTTACATGAAATGATGGTAGTATTCTAGTGAAGGGAATATGTGTTGCATATATTAAAGAAGGGCTATTATGAATACCTAATGTATGCACAAAGAATAGTCATTGTGATTTAAGAGTTATATTCTTTGTATGATAGAGAAACTATGTTGAGTTCTCGAAAATAATTATGTGAAAAGAACATATGTGCTTAAGCATAGAAACAACATTTTATTACATATAACAAATGCGTTATGCATGTTGTAGAACTAATGGGTTAGATCTCTTAAAGAGAATTATGCATTAGTGTGAATAAACATTGTGGAGGTAAAACAATATTTACTTGAGTATATGTACTAGTTAAATAGTATGTCATGCTTGCTCATGCATATGAGTAGATGTTTAAAGATCTCTTTTAGAGGTTGACTATTGACTGATTAATATGGTATCTAATCTTGTTGCCAAAGCTTGTTGATGACAACATTGACATGAAACGATGGCGGTTGGTGCCAAAGAAAACTGATGTTTAACATTGTGGTAGGAAAAGGATTAATGGTCCATGTAGATGAGTTCGAGTTGCAGGACCATTCATTGCTAGAACAATCATGCCATAAGGAACGTTGCGTTTGGCGGCATGTAAGTAAAGGATTTCATGGAAACTGTATAAGATTTTAGCTAGTTATGTGACAACTTAATGATAATTCATTGTAATAATTTTATAACAATGGCTAAGGGATGGAATCCCTTATAAGCCATTGAGTGGGGTGAAAACCCTCACGAGTGTTTAATAAAGAAATTAAACGTTTACTGGTTTTCACCCTATGAGGTTTCCAGGGTATATTGGTGTTCAATGGTGTGATTGCCTTTTGTGTCAGTTTGATGATGATGAATCCTTGATGTTGATGGTTCTTTATTTGATGGCATAACCATAATGTCCAAGTATGTTATGAAACCAGCTCAAGAAAAGATAGAAAAGATAGATCAACGCCTTAGAATTCAGCCTCTTCGAGGGGGCAACCTCCTTTACATTACATAAATGAACAA
>APFE030253904.1:0-18936 GCA_000404065.3 Pinus taeda | reverse complement strand
GGAATTTGGATTTCTATTTACCCATCATACAATTTTTTTCTGACGTTTTGGGTCCTTATGCTTCCCTTCAAGAAACGTTCTATTAAAAATTTTGCCCTTCAAGAGTGATGTTCTCATAATAAATTAACCCTTCACTAATAATGTTTTCATTAAAAAATTACCATTCAATAAATAATTATGTTGAAAATTTTCATATATTTATCGTAAGGAAAAAAACCAAAATTTGAAAAAACTCAATTGTGAAGGTTTCAATAGAAAGTGTTGAACATTTGAAATTTGCTCATTTAAAGTATATAATCAGTCCAAGGTAAAACACTTGATGGTTATCCATTTCATGAAATCTAGGTGAAGTTTAAATTTTTTGTAAACCCAACCAATTTAATTTATTTAATTTATTACATATAAACTGTATGGATTTAATTTATTTAAATAAAAACAAATATTATAATATAAATTCTAAATATTAAGCTACTTAATTATTAATCACTCAATATAATATATTACGACTAAATACGTACTATCAAATATACACCTATAACCTATAACTTTAAATAACATGAAATTAATTTATTTCAATAAAAACAAATATTATTGAACCAATTCCAAATATTACCGCACTTCTTTGTTGACCGGTCAATAAAATATATTACGAGGATCAGATTCCAAGACTGTTGTTTGAGAGGGTAGTAATGACGTTTTTGTAAAAAAATAAAGAGTCAAAAATACTTTTTATAACTTTGAAAACCCATAAAAAAAAACGGTTTTTGGTCAAAATGCCTTGTGACGGGCATTTTGCCCGTCAAATTCCAACCCTGCTCTCACCTCTCATTCTCATCTTTGCTTTGGATGACCTCAGCCTAAAGATCGAGGCAAAAGAATTGGGATTTTTCCAGGGCGTCAAGATCACTGGGTAGGTATGCATTACTCATCTATTTTTTGTTGATGAAATCTTAACATTTCGTATTATTTCCAGATCCTAGTGAAGTTCCCTTCATCAGATACTTGGCAGATTTGGTAATGCTTCAGGGTTGATTACAAATGGAGGTAAATCCACTTTATATCATTCTAATGGGGACATGCAAGACATTGAATTTATTGTTGAACTATTTGATGTTCAGAAGGCTCCAATTCGGACAAGCTTCACTTACCTTGGCTTCCAGCTCAAGCCCAATTGCTATTATCCACGGGATTGGATGTGGTTGGTGGAAAAATATAAGATGAAAGTGTGCTCCTTGACAAATCACTTCCTCTCATTGGGAGGCAAATGTATCCTCTCTCTCACTATCTTACAACAGCTTGCTGTCCACTGGGCACATTTATAGCACATCCTAGTTTCCAAACAAAACTGGATCCATTCTATCACCGCACAGTTCCTCTAGGCTAGGAATATCTCAGGTTTTAAATACCACCTTTGCAAATGTGGTGCTCTGATAATTCTAAAGGACTAGGGAGTATGGGGCTTACTACACCAATGCATATTTTGGAAGGCACCACTAACTAAATCTTTGGGGTGAGCAATGTGAGGTTGTGGGATATGGCAGGAGATATGTAAACATAAGTACTTGAAAGCCCGTGACCAAGAACACGTATATAGAGATATCAACATTTTTCTATTTAGAGGATCATTGATCTGGAGATCACTCCAAAAAATTTGGGAATGTTGGTGCATTGGGATGGTCTAGAGTTTTGGAAATGGCCATAAAATCATGATAGGTTTAGATCCAGTTATGGGGGTCACCTGTAGAAATACATTGGGAAAGCAGACTTTGTCTATGATACATTGTGGAGGTTATTTCTACCTATCACAAATCATACACAGGTGGCAGACGGAATGCCCGGGTTCTAAAAATGATGAGGATTTACATCTAGTGGGTAGTTGAGCTATGGAAGGAATACATAAATCAATAATTTAAACAATGCAGGGCCTTGTTTTGACGCAGGGGTGACAGATTACAGTGTTTTGGGAGGCTGGGAAAAGGGGCTCCTATTGTAGTTGATACATATAGGTGGTTGAAGACTCAGTACGAAACCCCATTGGAGAGATCGTGCTTTGCCAGGATATGGAAATGGAAGATCCCCACAAAGATTATCCTATTTTCCTAGCTAGTTTGGAGCAACAAGATTCTCCCTTGTGATAATATGGGAAAAAGGGGACATATGGAGTCAAGTATATGTATCTTTTGTATGGTAGACTCTGAGACAACACTACATTTGTTTTTCTGGTGTACTTTCGCTATCCGCATCTCAGGATTTTTTTTGACGTTTTTCAGTTCACTTTTTGGAGGATATGCAACTTTGAAGAGTTCATGATTGAAAGGATGAATGGTTAGAAGGATCATAGGACCCTCCCACTATTCATCATCTAGGAAATTTGGAGAGCTCAGAACAGGTTCATATTTGAGTGACGTAAAGTTGAATATTCCTGGATAATACACAAAATTCTAACTTGGATGAAGGCCACCTCCTCTGATACTGAAAAGTATATTGACCGATCCTACAGGATGAGGCTTATGGCTTATATACCCCTTGTTGGTTTCTTTGATGGTGCTACCCAATTGGGAAACTACGGGTGCGGTGTTTTCCTACGCATTGACTGGATTACTAAATATCACTTGTGGTGGCATGGAGGTTCTGGGTCCAACACCAAGGCAGAGGCTATGGCTTTATGGAGTTTGCTCTGGTTCACTACACAAAATAACATTAACTCTCTCAATATCTACGATGACCCTAAGGCATTGATAAATGGCATCATGGGGACTACTAATTCCCCCCCTTGCTCTCCTCCGATGGCTCAGGGGGATCAATCACATCCTGATCTTTCTTCTCACATACACCATCACACATATATATAGGGAAGGTAATACAAAGGCTGGTAGCCTCTCCAAGGCCAATGTGGGTTGCGATTATCGAAAAATACAATATAGATTCTTGGTTGGAAATACACCATCACACATATATATAGGGAAGGTAATACAAAGGTTGGTAGCCTCTCCAAGGCCAGTGTGGGTTGCGATTATCGAAAAATACAATATAGATTCTTGGTTGGAAATAAGATCCTGGAGGAGGGTTGGTTCTTCCTGCCCTGAACATCTCATCTCCCCACATACAAGCCCCTATATTGTACACTTATTCTGATGTTTTCTGGCTTTTAGTATTTACATATTGTGACAATTTTTTCCACAATACTCAGATTATGCTTGATTTTGTGCTGATTCCGTTTCTTGGTTAGATAGTCTAGTTTATTTATTTGATATCACTTTAGAACTTTCTTATCCATCACTTTGTTTGACTAGATAAATGAAACAATAAACTACTTAACCACTTAGGTTCTGTTTTTATTTTATAATAGAAGCAATGTTTTTTTCTTCTAAATAGAAAATGACATTTTATTTGACCATGGAAGAGCCGTCAATTTAGGACTAAGAAAAAAGATCTCTTTGATATATTAAAAAAAATCAACAAACCTCTATCAACATTGAAATATATATATGCGCGCATATATATATATATATATATTATTTTTACTTACAAACACTTAATATATTATTAATATTTTTTAAAAATATCTCCCTTTTTTTCAATCTAATTGTTAAAAATAAATCGATGACGAAAACAATGAGTTAGGTCCTTCTTTATGCCATTTGACCTAACTGCTGTTTTAAAACGAAAAAAAAATTAGAATTCATTTGCCACTTGAAAACTGAAGCATTGCAGCACAACCTGTAGATATAGCTTGATCAAATACACCTTCATCAGAGACGGAATACCGCTCGTCTCAAATATATTAGACGATAAAAACCATTACGCCTTCAAAATACAGGCCCAATAAGAAAGAAAAAAGAAAAAAATCACCGGTTTGGAAATGTGATCCTTACTATTCCTAAAGAGAATATGGGGACTAGGCAGCCAAAGCAGCCTTTAAACATTGAAAACACACTTCTGATATTATGCCCCTCCTTATCGTCTTGTTTTACTTTCGCATGAATGGATAATATGATCTTGCACCTCTAAGAGCAACTAGAAACCACTCATCAGAGCTTGATAGCAAATCTCTTGGATGATGTTTTCCATCCAAAAACGCCTTCTAACCTTTCAATCCATTGTCCTGCACAATTTATGCTTAGGTCTGCAGATTGCGGAGTAATAGACGGACTAATCCTCTTAAGTTATTCAACACTCAAAACACACACTAACTAAAGTGACTGATCCATACGTATTATGCCCCATGTTCTAGTTTCACATCAATGGCTCATACAATCTTGCACCTCTAACAAACAGAGAACGTGAACATATAACTGCAACTAAAAACCACTCAGCAGAGCTTAAACAGCAAACCTCTTGGATGATGTTTTCGACCCAAAAATGCATTCTAACCCAACTTTCATCCACTGTCCTGCACAGTTTATGCCTAGGGCTGTAGATTGTTGAGTAATCATAATATATCACCGAAATATATGTAGACGGACTACAGTCATGCAAACACTAAAAATATATTCACATGAATAGGTATGACTTCTTCTATTTCATGTGGCATCCGCTGTTTTTTAAATTTAAATTAAGAAATTTATTTTCCATACCATTATTTAAATTTAGTTAATATTAACGATTATTATTTTACATTAAAATTAATTATTAAAAAATTCACTATAAATTTATAAATATAAACTAATTGAAATGGAAATACATATATAGGATAATTATATTTTTATAATAATTTTTTAATAGCTAGATTAAACTCGAAATAAATAGAGTTTAGAAACTAACTTCAATATTGGGTGGTGGTTCCATCCACAAGCACTCCAACAAAATTTAATTTAAAATTAAAATTAAAACAAAAAATAAACCTCCAACAATTCTACAACTCACATTACCCATTAATCATGAATTTAGGATTTCCGGTTATTGAATCTCATAAGCCATAACAAATATATGTATGAAGATTTCATATCAATAAGAATAAACGCACGAAGATATATTTTTAACAGGAAAATCGATGTGTTTTTACCACTATTTGGGGTTCCAAAAAGTACATCACAAACCATTGTTAAGTGCTATGGATCTAGAAAGTTGAAGTAACTCATCTTATTAGTCCCTGCCCTTCGGGCCTCGCAGGGACTATAGCAATCGGTTTTGGTCGGTGGGCATTAGTTTGGCCCGGCAACCCAGGTTAATCTGTAAACACATTTTAACTTAAGCCAAAGTTTGGCGACATGTCACATTAACCGATGCGATAAAATATGCTCCTCGATGCTTGTAACCAATCAAATCAACGTTCATCTTATTTGGCCTCAGTACGAGGTATACGATCTGGAAAGTTAGGAAACTGTTCGGAAAGCAGTTGGGTTAATTAGAAGAGTGTCAGCTCCCTGAACTAATGCTATCTTTGCGATAGCATTAGTTCCCAAACATTTAATGCTATAATGGATATAAGCTAAAGCAAGTTCGCAAGTGTGCATGCATGTTGAGGTGCCCATCGTTGAAGTTGGCAGCTGGTGTGGAGCACATGTGCTGTCGAGCATAGAGGCGATGATCGCATCTTCATAAGAGGAGAGCTTGAATGCTTGAATAAGGGGAAAGCTTCCAACCTGGGTGGGAGTCTGCCATGCCTGCAAGTTGATTGCAAGTTGATCGAACCCGCTATCTGCTGTGGGTGGAGACGCTGGAGCGCCCAGGAGCCTTCTCAGAGCTGCTGTAGCGGCCTCTCTAATGTCGTCAAAATGAACCCTATGCCGTCAAAACGAACCCGGTGTTGCCGCCTGCAAAGTCACCACGCCGCCCATAAGGTAAATACTTTCAGAAATTTCTTATTGAAGTAATTTGACAACAATTTTTCCGGCAGCCTTCCGCAAGAATTATCAGAGCTTTCTCATCTGCAAATCCTGGATATTTCATATGTTGCCGATTTGTTGAATTTCCTTTTAGCTTTTCAGGCAGATTAATTCGTGCTTCTACTTCATATTTAAAGGTCGCCATCAGCAAAATAAAGCCTTATGTCTGAGGCAGAAGGAGAGACACCAATTTGTAAACAGTCAACTACGAAGCCTAGTGTAGCTGAACAACACCAGGCCGTGTTAACTACTTCTAAAAAAGGCTGCAATAATTCTTTTCAAAATAAACTGTGAAACAAAGAAAAACCTCTCAAAATACACTTGTAAAACTAATATTAGGAACATAAATGACATCAACAAATAAATTAGATGAACAACTAACAGATATTACAGAATTGTTGTGTAGGTTACTCGAATCAAAGCTCCAGCAGAAGGATTCGATTTTTCGGAGGTTATTGTATATCACCTAATCTACTCTCCAATACACTGTCGGGTCCCATACCCAATATGGTGGGGAATTTGACACAGCTGAAGACTCTGCAGCTCAATGAAAATAGCTTGAGTGGAGCAATACCGAATGAGTTTTCTAAGCTTTAAACCAAAAGATAAATTTCGGATTGCTTATGACAAATTCTGTCTACTTGTACTGTCATGCCTACATATCGTAAACAGTTAATAACAGAACAATGAGAATGGTATCAAAGGAAAAATTAATGTGAATTTAGTGGTCAACAGTGTACTCCATATATTCAAAATGCACATAGCGCACTGGGTACATTACAAATAGAATGCGCAAGCTCCTTCTGAAGGACATCTTCTTGCAATTCTAATACTCGAATTGCTTCTGATGTTTTCTGTGCCAGTGCCGCTGTCTGTAAGAGCAATTTGGATCACAGATCAACGAAGCAAACAACGTTCAGTAGAGTTACATTTAAAAATACAAGAAACTTGCTTGAGTCTTAAATTGAAGAAAAAAATTCAAAGTGTATCACAGCCAAATAGCATGCATGCTTCAATCAGGTAGACCCTATCAAAGATCTTAGAATCTCTACCATAAACCAAATTTCAAATGAAGAGCACTGGTAAACTAAATCTATTAGATAAATTTCATCTCCTCTCTAGGTCATACTATAATACAATTTTTGGTAATAATTAGCTTACCTCATTAATAGGGTCACGCAGAGTCTGCCTTGTAACTCTAAACCTAACTCCAAGCTTTTCGAGTTGCCGCGAAAGAACTCAAATTATAGTTACAGAACTTCCAACATCTTCTTCAAGCTTCTTGATTCTTTGAATCAATGAAAACTTAGAGCCATCTGAATTGACACGGTCCTTGGGACCACCGACAGTGAGTCTTTGCCATATTTTCAAGCTGTGGAGAGAATCAACCTCTCACAAAACCAACCCAGCCAGCCCTCTGTGGCTCGATCCAGACGTGTTCTCAGTGAATTCACCCTTCATGCATCGACCAACAAGCGACTAATCCCTGCATGCACTGAGACTCTGTTTCTAAGGCATTCCACTTGCAAGAGATCACAGTCTGCTTGCACCAGAGGGCGCTGGGAAGAAGGCAATCGAAAAGCACGAGAGTCTGGCTCAGTGAGCATACAAAGGGGTAACAGCCATCAGAGGGAGGCGGGCATGCAACATATATTACTGCCATCTGAAGGATTTCTGGATGCTCAGTAATGAAGGCAGCTGGTAGATGAGATACGTGGCGAGCGGGCGCCAAAAGGATCATGCATAGACGAAGATGGTCAGAGCTTTTCCTTAAAGACGGACGCAAACATGTTAACTGGGGTTGGTCACAAGTGCAACTTTTAATGAATACTAATGTGCATCACATCCAGTAATGCATCAACTTATTTGGATTAGTTAAAAATATTTAAATAAAAAGAACTTAATCACATCCATGAGAAAACCATTAATTTCATTTTTATACGCGTAGTAATTTCTCATTTGATCGACATCAAGTGACAAAGACACTTACAATATTGAAAACCGTGTACATGAATCGATATGCCACTATAACGTATCGTTATACGCTATAAGGCTTCTCAGCTTTAAAAAGCAACTGATGCTTCATTGACCTGGTTCAACATTTAGTTTAAAGGCATTTAACCGTTAAGAAGGAACCTTGGTGCAGGCAAAGCTGTAAATAATTAAGTCACTGATTTTTGGCCCAACAAGTCTTCTTCTAATAGTGGATTTTCTTCTCCAATATCACTGTACTTAGGGCACAAAATAAATCACTGATTTTTGGCCCAACAAGTCTTCTTCTAATAGTGGATTTGCTTCTCCAATATCATTGTACTTAGGGCACAAAATAAAAGAAACTCACAGTGGGTTTGCCGCATCATGTACCACTATATAACAACTTCAATGCATGTTGTTCACAACTTTGTTCATGAAAAGACTTCAAGATCTATACTCAGAGTCTCCTCACATTCCTCTCAGATCCAGGACTTGGATCACTCCCATACCCCTAGCGAACCTTGGATCTATCCTTAGCAACCAACCAACACTGAATGCAAACCTCATATATCTCTCTCACAATTCGATCCTTTCGCTCCAAGACATTTCATGGGTCTCATCCCTCCTTAACCGATTCTGCTTACCGCTGGAAATTTACTGTGACACCCAAGGCCCTTTCAGCCCTCTCCTAGACTGGACTGAGTCCTATTCCAGCTTGTTGTTGCATGTACAAGAGTCTCAGCCTCCACTACAGGACTTCGGCCCTCCTTTCCTAAGCAAAACAGAGTCTCAGCTGCCCTCTTTCACACTTGGTCTTGCACAGAACCCAGAACAAAGAAAACATGTCAATCCTTCCTGAATCAAACTGCTCAGACTTCAAAGAAATCGTCCTCCTTCCAGCTCCGCCTTCTCTAAGCATTTACAGCGAGCTCTTGTTCACATAAGGATGTTTGCCATATTGTTTTGGATCTGCCCTCGGTGCCCTTCCTCATACTCTTGCTCACTTGGTCAAGTAGCTTGGAACCCTTGGCCTGCATATTTTGGGCCTCAACCTCCTATTTCAACCTGCAGTCACCATCTTCTTAGCCTCAGTCTTGTGTTTTGTCTCCTGCACATGGATCTAAGGGAACTCAGACCTAATACTAACCTTTCGGCTCTGTGGAATCTTGGGCAGCATAATCTAATACACTGCGGGTTGGGGCAGGGACTAGCTGCCCCGCAGCCCGTCTTGTTTTAAATAAAACGATTTTCTCTTTAATCAATGTAATTTATTTTCCATAATACATCAACGCTTAATGCTGTACAGGATGACTTTCTAACAGGCGTATTTTATAGGAGTGTAGTTTAACAAGTCGGAAAAACTATGAAAATTCAGGCATGTTTTTGATAGAATCTGGCGAAATTAAAAATAAGTGATTTTATCTCGATAAATTTGACCCTCCTTAAAATTGGTTCATCGACTTCTCATCCGCGCTTACAAAAATGTATTCATCAATGTGATGACCAATATGGCAATATTTATTGTCTTACTCGTCGGACCAATTAAAAAGGGAAAAAGATATCATAAAATGATCTTGCCAGGTTCAGTTCACCGGAGATGTTGACTTTAAGGTAAGCCTTGTGGCAAGTTTGTAATTAATGAAAAATTTTAATTAAATTATATATATCTATTTGTGTGGTTAGAATAATAGTTAAAAGAACAAAATGAATGATTCATATTATTTTTTAGTTAATTAGCTAGTAATTGCATCACATGTTGCAAAAGGAGCATCCTAAGCTAGTAGCATAGGAAAAGTATTCACCACCTAACAATGACTACATGAGGAATTGTGATGAATAAATAAGAAAAATGTCAATTTCTTTGTCAAACTCAAAAGTCACAAATTAGATTTAAATGTCATGGAACAATATGAAGCATAACTTTTTGCAGCTAAATTCTGTTTTTTTAAGGGGGGAGGTATTTCACATTAGAGTGAAGTTTGATCTATGACATGACATATTTTTTCAACTTCGTGCCATTAGTGGTAGGTTTTCTTGTGATTCCTTGAAAGCAATTTGACATTATTTAGTTAGCATACATGTGTTTCTGGTCCATCCTCTTGCTAAATTTCGTTCAGACCTAATTTTTATTTGTAACATAACTCTCTTCAAGTATGTTGCTATGCTAAATTAAATTCGTCTAGAATCTGTCTATTGTTGATTCACTTGCTTATCTAGTTGAAATGATCAATCAATACTCATGAATGCGATTACAAAAAATCCATTAATAGACAAAAGTGCAGCTAAAGCAGATGAAAAAGCCATTTAAGGTTTTCTTGGAGTAGATATGATTCTTGTCAAAATCAATGTTCAGTTTCAACAAGCAGGGATACCGAAAATTATCACAATACTTAATCAACATCACAATAATATGATGTTGATCACAACTCAAAACTTCCACCTCCAAACATAACTCTAAATCACCTTGAGAGCTTGCAAGTTTATGTTGTCTAACAACTAGATCCTGGCCATTGGAAAGTATACCTTTATGAAGATATCCAAAACCCCCTTCAAGTACAAATTAAACCAATCAGCAAGTTATCATGATGTAAATTTATATTGGCCTGGTAGAGTCCAATACAGCACAAAAACCAGATATTTTCCCCTTTAGTTCATGTTCCATTATAAATTTCTTAGGTATGCTAATCATCTCCATTACTCAATTTTATTGCTAAGCCATGGTATTCAAATTGAATACACATGTTCAAGGAATTTCTCCCTCATATTGTAAGAGTTTTGTATTATCCAAAATGACTATCGTAATGTTTAAATGGAATAACATTCCCCTGCTAGTTTTACTAGTCTTAGGGACTTTTCAGTGAGCCAAGCTAGTCCTAACAAACTACATTTTACTACATTTTATTAAGCTAGACCGATGACAAAATTTCTAGTTACTCCTTCAATATTATATATTGAAGATTAAACCCATTATTCTATTATGTTTTCATGTCTGGCTTGGAATGGCACAAATGGATATACATGATAAAATTACTATACATTGATTCAATTACTTTACTGTATGAATACATGGAGATTGATTGAATCACTTTTACAGTATGAATAAGTTGTGTTGGTAGGTATATGCTATGTGGTGGAAGGTACAAGTGCGTAGTTGTGACAAAAAATTGGTTGTCATGTGTTTGATTTTGGATCCTTTGACCTAAAATGATGCAAGACTTAAACCCATGATAGCCATAGCCAAAATAGAACAAGTTACCGAGGATGCATTAGTACAACAAAGGAACTATGTGGCTAATCATACAGTAAGGGTATATATTTTCATTCCAGTACAAAGTGAAATAGTTCAACAAACATTCTCTCCTTGTCTATTGAACAATAAGAAACAATCAGTGAGTTTTGTTCCACCAGGACAATACAAAGCCTATTAAGTTTTCATCTCAAACTGTACAGGTTTGTTTAAGAAATGCATGCTTCAATGGTATGAGTATTAAATAATAAAGAGATGGTGTATGACATAGAGACCATCGTTATCCATGATTTCTCTAGTAGATCACACTCCTTGCATATGGAAATGGATAAAATAAGGAGATGAAAGAATAATGCATCAATTAATTCAAAGAGGATTGCATGTCACAAAGAAAAACTATGAATGAAATAAATTAAATTAAATTCAAACGAATTGGAAATCACCTAAGCAGGTGCAATTTGGCCACCTAGTAGCCAATCAAAAATGAAAAAGTATGGAATGACAATACCAGAAGCACTAGTTGAAATTCTTCCATGGATATAACCTGACTTCGATTTAGTGGTTGTGGGGTTCCAATCAGGAGTGATGTGTAGACCATGGCCATCAATGGCATGAATGGATAGATAAAATCTAGAAAAGGTTTGGCCTAGGTATATAGGACCAAACCCATGGCCACATGAATATGAACAACCTGGAACACATGAATGCTAGTAAGAGAGGCTATGTATCTATAATAGATAAGGGGAAAGTAATTATCATGGATTTACAATATACCTGTAATATTGACTTGGAATTTATTGCATCCACAGGTACCAATGAACCTATCAAAGGACTAGTCAACACAACCATAATGGTTACATATGGTATAGTTGTCATGTAAGTTAATACAATGGTTAGTGCCACATCTCCCTTGATCGAATAGCTTACGTAAGTTGACAACTGGGCATGAACAACACATGTTGTAACAATGAAGCTGACAACAAATATTGGAGGTGACCAAAATCTCTTGCTATCAACAGGCCAAAGATGGATTTCAGCAAATAGTATGCTAAATACCTAATAGCTAGGGGCAAAGGCCTGCAACATAAAGGGCATTCAACCAAGTGTCAAATTCAACACTTGCATGGAACAATAGGAAGTCTTCAAACAAACAACAAAATTATCCCAACCAAAGAGTTTATAAGCCCAATTCTCATAGTAACATGTTCCTTCCAAGATCATAAAAATAAATTTTATAAAG
Organism: Pinus taeda; assembly: GCA_000404065.3. Lineage (NCBI taxonomy): Eukaryota > Viridiplantae > Streptophyta > Pinopsida > Pinales > Pinaceae > Pinus > Pinus taeda. Next base: position 6,647 of record APFE030253904.1, on the reverse strand, counting down.
TAATTAAACTGCTTAGACAAGAGATCCTGGCTATTAAATATGAAATGTCTACAATGAGTCATAGCTTCTAGGTTTTTGAATTATATAAGGAAAAAAATTATTTCTCTTGCAAAAGTATAAATTTTATCAAGAACATCATTAGTAGCTGAAACAATTAGAAAATAACAAGGAAATTGTCTCAAGTATATTTTATTGAGCAAGTTTACATTAAATGTTGAAAAACGCATTCCAAATAAAATTCTTATTAAAAAAAATGACCTTCTTACCAAGGGAAACTTCATAGAGCAATTAAAATGGCAAGAAGACAAAGGTTCAAAAGGGTTCCCCTGCATAAATAGCTTAAGAGCTTAGATGAAGTATGTCTTATCAATCAATTATAAAAATATGAGAGAGTTTTTCTCGAAATAATCGCGTAGTCATATGAATTTATAGAACTTAAGCAGATCCAATTGGTAGTAATATTCCATCTAACACTATTATGTTCCTTGATTTTGAGCTAAAAGAAAATGATTTTTAACTGAGTTTCATAGGCTATTAGCATTTTTCATCTGCCTTTTTATTTTTATGCTTTGTAAAAATGTTTCTTCGAAACTCTTCTAGTGCCATTATAAGCTCCATTAAGGCTCTGAAGGTGTTTGAGCCACAGTCCAACCTCAACTGTTGCAAATCTGTAAAGTTGTTTTGCAACTTTGGCGCTTTTGAATTAAGGATTTGGGACTTGGATGGCTAGCTTCATATGACCTCCCCATAGAGTTTAAAATTGACCCATAAGGTTCTAGTTATTGTTGACCAGATGGGAAGTGAAAATTGATATATCTTGGAAAGAAAGAATGATGTTCTGACGCCTGGAGGAGTAGGAAAAGAGCATTTTGGTTTGAGTCCCATGGTGATAAATTCACAACTAGTGAAACCATACTAACAAGAAAACAACAGTTATTAGTACTACACATAGAAATCATCATGGCCACCACGAATGTGAAGGTGGTATATTTTATGATCTGTTATCCTAGAAAACAAGAATGTCATCACATCATTGTGGCTTTATGGTTCTATTACATCAACCAAAAGTATTATATTACTGACTAAATTTAACTGTGTACCGCCTAGATAGTTGTTGGAAATCTTCTCTTCTTCCTCTTTAATAGATACTTGTTGAAAAGGGTATACTTTATTTTAATTATGGAAATCAAATTAATTAAACACCACCTCACTATTTACCTGTGTTTATTTTACATTACATTATTAGTGAATCACTGACTAAATTTAACTAAGCAATTCTAGGATAGTTGATGGAAATCTTCTCATTTTTCTTTTTAATAGATACTGGTTGCAAAATGTATAGTTTAATTTAATTATGGAAATTAAACTAATTTATTAGCATCTCACTATCAATCTCTATTTAGTTCACATTACATTATTAACCTAATCTAATTAATAGATCTTTATGTCATCCATCGTCTCAACATAGTTATGTACCCTTCAAACTTGAATTTCATAAAACGATATTTTATGTACCCTTCAAACATGAGTTTCATAAAATGATCAAATATCACTGGTAAATTAAGAAGCCAAGAAGACTTTGCAACCATCAACAACTCAACGAAATGGAAGAAAGAAAATTTTAGCTTCTATCCATTATTAGTTTAAATAGGATGCAATTGAAAAATTGATATGATCATAAGCTACAAGGAAAAAGCTTAAGATCATATTAACAAAGGGATTCTTTTGGACAGTCACGAATTACCACAAATGGAGACCCTTTAATGGCAAAGAAATAGCACACAATACTAATGGATATCATGATTGAGTTTATATATCACAAAATCCTCAGAGTAATGACTTCCTTGAAATTAAAAAAAAAATCATGGTAACCGAGAATTTTTAGTAAGTGCTAAGGGATAGAAACAACAATAAGACTTAATAAATTTTTTAGCAAGAATTGTAGCTTCATTTAAGAGGTTTTCAAGATCAATGCCATTAAATTAAGGTGTTCTCCTTTCCACCTACTCATTCTACAAGGCCCACTTCCAAGATAAAATGCATCCTATCTGTTGGTGGTTGTTTGTTAAGTAAACACATTCAATGTTTAAATTCGAACACAATTAATTTTTCTTGGCCTTCATAAGGTCAATGAATTGGGCCTTTATTATAATTCTAAATGAGGTGCCCAATGGAGGATTTCCTACAACGTATTCATGCCTAAAACCCTTTTGATGCCAGCACACCTTCGACAAATGAAGAATTCTTCATGTGACCCATGACCGAGTTATAGAAACTAAATAATATAGAAAACAAATAAATAGAATTGACAAACAATTGATAGAAACTAAATAATATAAAAATCGAATAAATAAGAGTCAACGAAAAATGATGAGATAAAACGATGGTTGAAATTTCAATCATCTAACAAGTGATTTGATGGTGAAGATAAGATCCATGAATGAGTAGAGGTGCGCTGTTGTCAAAGAGAATGCCTTACAACATAAAGAGGGGAGTTGTTCTTAGAGGGAATGTCTTACGATGTAATTATTTTTAGCCTCAAAATTATGTCTTAAATATCAAAAACATAAATATATCATAAAACATGAAATTATAGAAGATTAGGATGCATATCTTTAAATGAAATATATATTTTGCTTGTCTTTTCTTATACTCAATAAGAACAGGGGTAATTTTTTTCTCAATTATTGGTGGAGAGTAGAAAAAATAAGCAGTCAAAGAATTATGGGTCCTGTTGTGGCCACAACCCCCCCTCCCCCACCATAATTTTTTCAACAAAATCATGGGGGCCCTTTATTGGTTCTAATTGATGTTACTCCTTCCTTGGAATGGGTTTTTGATAAGTTGCCCCACATTTTGGATAGCTCCCTTCTTTATCGCCGTTTGGGTGACTTGTGATTTCTCTCATCTTTATTGATTGAATTTGTGATTTTTTGAGGAGTCGATCATGTTTTGGTTATCACCTTTCACATTCGTGATGACATTGGCCATATGGCACCTTATAGTTGCCACACCATTTTTTGCATTTAGTTTTGCAAGTTGGACTCCTCATGACTTGGCACACATCTGTATTAAAAATACGTAGATCATGAATTCATGTATAATAATTACATTATAATATATTGCAATTATATGTATATTGTAGTAATATAGATATATATTAATTTTGTATTTAATAACTTAAAATAAAAAATAAAAAGGTTGTAATATTAATGTATCCTTAATTAATTAGATTATATAATTAATTTAAAAATATTATAAATAATATTAATAAAATTAAAAAAATCTTAAATCTCAAACCATTAATGAAAAACTATGTATATAAATATTTAATTTATATTATCTCTATAATAAACTTTACTAATTTCTAAAGCTCAATTTCACACCTACATTATAACAACAATATGCACTTATATATAAGCCATACATAAAATAAAATTACCATACATATGTATATATATTATTAAAAACCTATTAATATGGTAAAAATGCCCATACATAATAATAATAAAAGCATTGGGCTAAAACGAATTTTGAAAAATCCAAAACGACATATGGAGGAAGCTTATAAACTAAAAAGAAAGTTTGAAAATTGTAATAATAAATACATTTTTTTCATGAAAATGAATGATGTCTACCTCAATGAACGAGCGAATGAAACCAAGAAAATGGCAGAAATAAACTATCGCAATGCCTTATTGACACGTGACTAATAACCAAACAGTAGAGATTTTTACTCTCGGGTATTTCTTTACATCAGCAAGAAATAGACAAGCCCGTGAAAGTAGCAAGCCCAAATAATTAACGCTGATTTTTTGTTCAGCGGTTTAACGGAGATGAGGCCGAGAAGCGGATCCAATATCTGGGCGTAAACCTTAATTATAAAACTTTTATAACCTATGATCTCTGATTCTCTGATGAACTACATGTTCTAATTAAAATTAATGCAATTAGAAGCAAATTTAAGTTTATCGAATGAGTCCTCTACTGTCCACAACATTCAAAAATGCACTATTTGGTTCCGAGTCGAATAAGTAAAGGACTATATTATAACATTTACATGTATGACTACGCTATTATTTTCCCAAAGTGCCTTCAGGAATGCGCAGTAGGGAGGCCCAGAGAATTAGGTCCGGCCACTCTACCAGGTACTGTTAATATTAGTCTAGGTAATGTGCCAAGAAACCATTTAATGATAACATCTGTAATTATAATAAAAACAAAATGTATCTAAAACTAGGGAAACAAATACAACGGTGAGTTGTAGAACTGTGCATGTGTAAGGTGTTGGATTTAGAGACGTCTAATTACAATAATTAGGTTGGACATGCGTGCATTATGATTATGATATCAAATACTGTCAGCAAGATTACGTTTATGTAATGATTTAAATTGCCAATAATCTGCCTCTCTCTCGCCGTATGGCATTAAACTATTTTAATAAGGATTTGGATAAAATAATATAGAATAATGTTATCAATTATAACTCTCGCTCTCACCTCGCTTAATGGACCGATTATAATTGATTGAAATAATAGCAGTAATAAATTTCTTGACAGCCGAAATCGGCTGTCCTAGGATTGGGGCTGAAATTTAGCTGTCAATTGACAGCCAAATTTCGGCTGCCCTAGGATTGGAACTGCTATAAAAGGGCCGAGTCTCCAAGGCTTGCAATCACTCAGAAAAACAGTCTGCTCCATTGAAGACTTGATATTCTATCAAGGATAGCCAGAGAAAATGATTGCAAGCTCTTGGAAGGATTCAAGAGCCAACAACTCAAAGTCAAGACCAGGAGCTTTAGAAGATGGAAAGTAAGTTCTGTTGTGCATTATTTTCAATTTCTTATAAGTTCTGCTGTGCATTATTTTCAATTTCTTACAAAGGAGTAGATCTTGATTAGGGTTTGAAGTAATTAGGAAAACCCATAACTTAAATCTTTCAAGTGGTATCAGAGCACCCTTATGTAAGAATTACAGTTTATTTCGTTTTTTAAATGATTCTCTGTCTGTAAATATGAGATTACCTGAATGACTGCCCTCGCGCACTTGCGGTTAGCATCGTCCGTAGCTTCATCGTGTTCCTCTGTAAAATCATGGCATATATAATTAGCTGTACATCTTTCCCCTGGCTTTCCCAGAAAGGTAATACCTGTATGAAAGTTATAAACTTTGACATGTTTGAAAATAAATTATGACATTGCCGTGAAACTCTGACGGAGTAGTGCAGCTTAGATGTAATATATGAGGCCTGACTCACGTTTCATTCAAATGTGTATTAGGCATCAAAGTTACAAAATGATAGTAGTAGTCAATGTTTGATGAATAATTTTAAATAGAAATTATCACGCAAACCTGGCAACGGATAGTAGCAGAAAATGTCGAGAACATTCATTTGCTCTTAAATTTTTCAGCATTGGCCTTTTACAAGGGGAGTTTCCTACTGTTTTACATTTCAGAATGAAATGATGTAAATTAAATTCTTCAGAGCACCTTGAAATAAAGTAGAATATGATATCTTTTTTCTGGAGAAGTAGGGAGGGATATCTTAAAGTAGATAGCGAGTTATAATATTAAAACTCTGGATGTTTCTCTCAAAGTTAATCATTCGATTTTACTTTAAACAAATTCCCATAATAGAATGCTTTGCAAAACGGGAATAAATCCATCCTAAATTTACCTCAGTTTACCTGCCGGCTTATAACTGCCCTAGTTCAAGCTATTAGTTTTGCAGCACTTTTATTCAACGTCTGGAGCATTAATTCTATGAAATAGGTATTTGGTTCCTATTACGGAATAAATAGTGCTTGACCTATGATTATGCCTTTGCAGCGACTTTTTTTTGTATGTTGTAGTTAACTGATATGTTGCAAAAGTCCGGACATATTCTTGAATACTCGGGAAAGACTTGAAGGTGTTGAATCTCACTTCTTTGCTTTTGTGGACAAAACCTCAGTGTTTTGGTTAAAAGATGACTGTATCTGAAGTTTTATCAAACTCGTCTTGCACGAATACTGACATCATCCTTAGATGTCTGGCAGTGAAATGTTTTTTGCTTGAATGTGAATATATTTAGTTATTTATGTTGGATTAAAATGTCTCGATGTAACTGGAGTAAATTAATGGTGTATAATTAAAGATTTTGTTAAAACAACGTTTTGTTTTGTTTTTTTTTTGATTTTGTTAAACTGATTTTAATAATTTTATGAAAGAATATTTAGATACAACTATATCAAATTAATGGTGTATAATCAACAAGTTGTTTTTATGAGTAATTATATATATTATGCTATATTTAGGCTAATTGTTAGGATTTAGATATTATTTAAAATTGGTATTAACACCAATTAAAGGGTATAATACTGAATTCTAAATTGATCACAATAATGCTAATTATGGCATAAAAATTTGTATTAACGTTAATTACTGATATAATACAAAATTCGGATTTTATCACAATGATGCTAATCATGGCAACCATAAATAAATTATTTAGTATTCTCTAAATAAATTATTGAAGCATTTCTAAAAGGTAATCATTGCAAAATTGCTAAAGTTTTACTAATTTTGGAATCTAACTAAAGGCGTTTTTTTGAAATATACATGTGTTGTTTTTCGCATGAGTCAAGCATTGATGTTCGCAAACGAACC
>APFE030253899.1:39767-74616 GCA_000404065.3 Pinus taeda | reverse complement strand
TAATCATGATTTCATAGACTCTAACATTGGATCGAAGAACCACCATGTTCCAAAGATCAATATGAGGAAGTTTGATGGAAAGGATCCCAGAACATGGATACTACAGATGGAGCAATTTTTCAATCTCCATAATGTGCAAAACACAAAAAAGGTACGTATTGCATCTTCATATTTAGAACCGTATCAATTTTTATGGTATAAAGGACTTTGTTCTTGTAAACCACTTGTTACATGGTCAATTTTCATGGAGGAAATGATAGCACATTATGAGGATACAAAGAGAAACACCTTCTTTAGCCAATTGATAAATCTCAAACAAAAGGGTTCAATAGAAAAGCACATTGAGGACTTTCAAAAATTGAATATAAGAGTAAATGATATTCCAGAGGTGCATAGGATTGATGTGTTCATATGGACTTTAAAATATAACATCCAACACGAGGTTCACCTTTGGGAACCAGATTCATTGGAGAAGGTATTCAGGTTGGCAAGAAAAATGGAAAGCAAAATTATGGAAACAAGGAAGCCTACCACTCACAATCATAAAGATGGAAGTGTTGTTGCCCCTAGCCATCCACAACCTACAAGGTTGACACCACAAAAATTGGAAGAAAAAATAGCAAAAGGACTTTGTTACAATTGTGATAGAAAATACATTAAAGGTCATAAGTGTGTTGAGAATAAATTATTTTCCATATATTATGAAGAGGAAGAAAAGGATCAAGAAACATCAAAAGAAGAGGATATACGCCAGGAACATCCACAGAGAAAGAAGAAATGAATCTGACCATATCTTGTAAAGCATTGGCAAGAATTACCACTCCTCAAACTATCAAGATAGAATGACATATTCAAAAGAAAAATGTTCAAGAAGTGAAAGATCACATCGATCATAAATAAATGAATCTGATCATATCTTTTAATGCATTGGAAGAAATTAAAACTCCTCAAACTCTCAAGATAGAAGGACATATCAAGAAGAAAAATATTCAAGCAGTGAAAGATCACATCAAGCATCAACAACAAGGTCTCCAACTTTTAAAGGATAATGCCACTTTGGTCCAGAATCAAATGAAACAACAGGCAAATCAAGATCACATTGAAAGAAGTTTTGATGTAGGTGAATGGGTATTTTTACGGCTACATCTCAAGCAAGCTATTTATGAGAAGGAAATGTTGGCAATACTACATGCACTTAAGAAATGGTTACCTTACCTAAGGGGAAGACACTTCAAGGTAAAAATGGATCATGATAGTCCTAAATACTTTTTAGAACAAAGATTATCTTCAGAAGAACAGAAAAAATGGGTCACAAATATGTTGGGTTATGACTTTGAAATCATCTACAAAAAAGGGAAGCAAAATGTTGTTGCAGATGCACTCTCAAGAAAGGATGAGGATGTGGAAGCATTTTTTTGTGTTATTTCTATTGTCCAACCAGATAGGATAAACGAAGCAAGGGATGAATGGAAGTAGGATGAATAAGTGTGGCCACTCATTCAAAAGATGCAGAAGATCCCAATTCAAATAATATTGCCAGAACTTGACGAGGAAGGAAAAATCATATTGGAACCTGATGCAATCACGGAAACAAGAACCCGACAACTACGAAATCGATCAATTTCAGAGTATCTCATCAAGTAGAAGAACTTACCCGTTGAAGATTCCACATGGGAGGACAAGAATTTTGTACAGAAACATCAAGAACTACTCAAGCGTTGAGGACAACACTTTTTGAAGGAGAGGGGCGTGTTAGGTCCCTATACTACTAGTGTAACCCCTTATTGTTATTAGTACAACCCCCTTACTATATTGTTGTGCCCATGTAGTCCCCATATTGTTATTATTGTGTCCCATAGAAGCCCACTATTGTTATTATTGTGCCTTTACATTATTATTGTTATGTCGGCTCTAATTATATTATGACCCCTTAGACTCCTATCTATAGAAAGGAGGTCTTGTCATTTGTATCACCCAATAATTGTTCATTTGTGCAATGTAAAGGAGGTTGCCCCCTCGAAGAGGCTGAGTTTTAAGAAGTTGATCTATCTTTTCTATCTTTTTGTGAGATGGTTTCATAATAAAGGACGAAAGAAGAATCTTGTTTCAGTCACGGTATTGGAAGACCGAGGCTATGATGTGGTTTTTAGTAAGGGAAAGGCTTTCCTTAGACACATCACCATGGGACAGGTGAAACAGATCGGTGCACGGGGCAAGAACCTGTATGCTCTTAAGGTTCAAGACGAATGCAAAGCCTTGAGGAGCAAGGCAAAGGTTAGAGACTTGGTGGTTGAGAGGGAAAGTAAATTACCTCTCAACACGCAGCCCCATAAGGAGCCTCTAAAGCAGCTTCAGAAAGTTGTGGAGTAGCCACAACTAGAGAAGCTGAGAAGAGTCTGAATGGAGAGTTCCACTCAAGTAGAGAAGGAGTAGTCCCATACAATTGTGGAGCAACCACAACTGAAGAAGTTGAGAGGAGACTGAGTGGAGGCATCCACTCATGCAGAGACCTCCAGTAGGGGGGAATTTCAAGCCAAGTGAGCGGAGGGATCACATGCAGCCATACTTCCAGGTGTGAGTTGGGGAAATGTGAAATGATAGCCCCAAGAGGGCTGAAATTGGGCAGAATCCATTAAAAGGTTTTATCTCATGGATCGGACCTTGCTACGAGAGACCAAAGTACATAGTAGAGGGAAGAATCAGTGGGATTGATGCAATCAGGTATCAGAGTGACAGAGGCTAGAGCAGTCAAATACTGAAGAGCGTAGAGAGGGTTGAAAACAGTGCTGAAAGACAGAGTCAATGGAAGTGTAGAGTTTTCCGTCGAAAGAGGCAATAACAATCAGAGACTTTGATGACAGATGCATCATACTAATTCAGGTTGGATGTTTTTTATTTATGGAGTTGTTGTAGCAACAACACTAGAGAGAAGTATTGCATGCAAAACATTCCAAAGGTTCGGGATCGGGATCAAGTTGATTCCTTTCTTGTTGAGAGAGAGTGTAGAAAATAGCAGCAAGAAATGATAAAAATAGAATCCATAAATTCTAGTTTAATTTGTCCTTGAATTAAACTAAAAATTAAAATCAAATTTTATTCTCATAGCAACTTGTAATAATTAACTAGAGTGAGTTGACTTAGTTAACTTAGGAATTTCAAGTTGGAAGTCTTTCTGAAGTCATGTATATGTTCTCCCTATATTATAAGGGTCGAGGATGAGTTAAATATGAGTTGTAAAGTTAACTCAATTTATTGAGATAAGTCTAGTTAAATTAGTTCCAAATTGTTTGAGGAACTAATAGTGAGTTAACAGTCAGTTAGTGCACTAATGCGTTAACTAGTGTTACTCCAGTTAACTGAAGATTCCCTCATCAAAAACTCATGCATGTCGATTTTGAGAAAGACCCATTTGAGACTAGAGTCTAGGGACAGTGTAATATTTGTTATATAATTTTCTGAGTTGTACAGATGGTGCATGCAATCAGGTACTAAACCTAGAAGGGATTGTGCAGTTTTGGACGCACTGAGTTCCATTTAAGATGGGCTAATCAGCCATGGGAATTGCACAAGGAAATAGGGACTTGGAGAGAAAGAGAATTGGCTAAGTGTTGGCCAAGAGTTTGCTTGTGAGATGGAGATTGATTTTACTGAGTGTTGGGATTGTTCTTGTGAGAACAAGAATTGTAATATCATCTTGGATTTCTTATTAATGCAATACAGATAGTGGAGTTTTGAGTTGTGGATTTCCCTGGATATTTATTATGTTATGTGCCATTGATGTTCTTCCTCTTTTTTATTATTGTTTTCATCGATCTTTATGGGCTTCTGCTGTAAAGAGTAGAAATAGATTCTTATCTCTTGTTTTAGTAGATTACATGAGCTTGTGAATCTACAGGATTATCTACATGGTATCGGAGCTGAGAACAGTATAAGAGAGGAGATTTCAAAGTTTTGAGTTTTGGGTTACAGGTGAAATTCGAATTTGCAATACATACTTCAGGATCGACAGATGGCATTCTACGGTTTGCAGCTCGAGTATGCCTTGGATGGAAGCTCAAATTATATAGCCTAGAAGAATAGGGTGGAGGTCATGTTGGAGGATAATGGCTTGAAGGAATTCATTGATCAAGACATTCCTAAGCCACCAACATCAGATGGTCAGAATTTGGACGAATGGAAGAAGTGTGTGGCAAGGGCGAGGCGGATAATCCTTGAGGGAGTTTGAGACCACATTGTCTCGAGTCTCCATGGGAAGGAAAATCTGCATGCTATGTGGAAAGCATTGAAGGACCTTTTCTAGATTGGTAGAGTGACCAAAGGAAGTTGGCAATAAAAGATAAACTTTGAAAAATCAATATGGAGGCGGGCGACTCAATTCCAAATTACTTGACCAAGTTCACTCAATGTCGTGATGAACTTGGAAGTGTTGGAATCATGTTTCTGAGGATGATATGGTGAATCTTGCTCTTATTGGAATCCCAAAGAGTTAGCATAGTTATCAGGACTCTCTCAATGGTCGGGAGAAGCTGCCAGATTGGGAATGAATGTGGTCAGATTTGATGTAGGAGGAGATCAGGAGGAACACCAAAGATGGGACCTCTTCCAAGGAAGTGGAAGAGGATTTTTCTTTAGCAAGTAAGGCAAAGAAAGCTAAGGGAAATATGTCCCAAGGCGAAGAGGGCTGAAAGAAGATAGACTTGACGAAAGTCAAGTGCTTTCACTGTCATGAGCACAAGCATTATGCCAAGAACTGCCCATAGAAGAAAGCAAGCAAGAAAGAGCCGACAATAGCGGCAGCAGGTGAAGCTCTAGCTTCACAGTTTGAACTTGATTTCACTTACATTGCATGCATGGTTGTCAGTGCCATGGGAGGCATGTGGCATCTTAACAGCGGTGTCTCATTCCATATGATGAAGAATAGAGATCTCTTTAGTGATTATGAGGAGAAATACCTCAAGCAAAGCATAGAGTTTGGAGATGACGAGAGGTATAGAGATATCGAGATCAGTATAGTTACCTTTCAAAGGGAGTCTGGCTCCCCTCTCAGGATCACAGATGTGATGTATGTTCTAGGACTAAAGAAGAATCTTGTTTCAGTCGCAGTATTGGAAAATCGTAGCTATGATGTGGTTTTTAGTAAGGGAAAGGCTTTCCTTAGACACATCACCATGGGACAGGTGAAACAGATCGGTGCACGGATCAAGAACCTATATGCTCTTGAGGTTCAAGATGTATGCAAAGCCTTGAGGAGCAAGATAAAGGTTAGAGACTTGGTTGTTGAGAAGGAGAGTAAATTACCACTCAACATGCAACCCCAAAAGAAGCCTCTGAAGCAGCTTCAGGAAGTTGTGGAGTAGCCACAACTAGAGAAGCTCAGAGGAGACCGAATGGAGAGTTCCACTCAAGTAGAGAAGAAGCAGTCTCAGATAATTGTGGAGCAGCCACAACTGGAGAAGCTGAGAAGAGACCGAGTGGAGGCATCCACTCATGCAGAGACCTCCAGTAGGGGGGAATTTCAAGCCGGGTGAGTGGAGGGATCACATGCAGCCATACCTCCAGGTGTGAGCTCAGGAAATGTGAAATGATAGCCCCAAGAAGGCTGAAATTGGGCAGGATCCATTGAGAGGTTTTATCTCATGGATTGGACCTTGCTATAGGAGCCCAAAGTACATAGTAGCGGGAGGAATCAGTGGGATTGATGCAATCAAATATCAGAGTGACAGAGGCTAGAGCAGTTAGATACTGAAGAGCATAGAGAGGGTTGACAACAGTGCTGAAACGTAGAGTCAACAGAACCGCAAAGTTTTCAGTCGAAAGAGACAATAGCAATCAGAGACTTCAATGACAAATGCATCATACTCATTCAAGTTGGATATTTTTTATTTCTAGAGTTGTTGTTGCAACAACATTAGAGAGAAGCGTTGCATGCAAAACATTCCAAAGGTTCAGGATCAGGATCGAGTTGATTCCTTTCTTGTTGAGAGAGAGTGTTGAAATTAGCAACAAGAAATGATAAAAATAGAATCCAGAAATTCTAGTTTAATTTGTCCTTAAATTAAACTGAGAATTAAAATCAAATTTTATTCTCATAACAACTTGTAATAGTTAACTAGAGTGAGTTGACTTAGTTAACTTACGAATTTCGAGTTGGAAGTCTTTCTGAAGTCATGTATATGTTCTCCCTATATTATAAGGGTCCAGGATGAGTTAAATATGAGTTGTAATTAGTTAACTCAGTTTACTGAGTTAAATCTAGTTAAATTAGTTCCAAACTGTTTGAGGAACTAATAGTGAGTTAATAGCTAGTTGGTGCACTAATGCATTAACTAGTGCTACTCTAGTTAACTGAAGATTCCCTCATCAGAAACTCATGCATGTCGATTCTGAAAAAGACCCATTTGAGACTAGAGTCCAGGGACAGTGTACTATTTGTTGTATAATTTTCTGAGTTGTACAGATGGTGCATGCAATTAGGAACTGAACCTAGAAGGGATTGTGCAGTTTTGGATGCACTGGGTTCCCTTTAAGATGGGCTAATCAGCCATAGGAATTGCGCAAGGAGATGAGGACTTGGAGAGAAAGAGAATTTGCTAAGTGTTGGCCAAGAGTTTGCTTGTGAGCTGGAGATTGATGTTATTGAGTATTGGGATTGTTCTTGTGAGAACAAGCATTGTATTATCATCTTGGATTTCTAATTAATGCAATACAGATAGTGGGGTTTTGAGTTTTGGATTTCCCCGGATATTTATTATGTTATGTGCCATTGATGTTCTTCCTCTTGTTGATTATTGTTTTCATCGATCTTTACAGGCTTCTGCTGTAAAGTGTAGAAGTAGATTCTTGTCTCTTGTTTTAGTAGATTACATGAGATTGTGAATCTACAGGATTATCTACAAACACATCATAACTTATAAAAAAGCACACAGATCAATTAATCATCATAAACTTAAAAAGTTTACCTTGGAAAACCAAATGTGAAACCTAGCATTGAATGGGGGTTCATCATTTTCTTTTCTACAAATTATGGTACAATGCTTTCATGGATCTCTATTCATTCTACTCTTCTTGGCCAAAATACCTATTGAGAATGGAATTGGAGGAAATAAGGAGAGGTAATGGGTAGGGTGGAGGCCAATAGCTGTGACCCTTGATTTCCTCTTCCTCATCCTTCTATCATTTTCTTTCTCATTACATTCAATTCTCTATTTTTCTCTCACGCTCTCACTTTTTTTGTCGTATTCAACTTTACATAACCATTGGTTTACAATGTTTGCAAACCGTTATTATTTGTTGAATTAACTTGCAAGTACTCTCTTGCACCCATTCATCGATTTAAATCCCTCTCAGATCACACCTCCCGACATTTTGGTCTCCAAAAATTCAAGGAAATTAATTTGGATCAATGTGTCTTTTGTTTGCTTCTCTAGGACATGGATCTAACTCTAGCTCTAGATTTGGCTCATGGTAGCTTTGGCTACTCTCTCTAGTCCTTGGTTGCGACTCTAGCTCAGGGTCTAGCTCATGAATATGACTCTGGCTCTTGGAAACAACTCTTAATCTGGCTTTCTCTCTAGGTCATGGAGGCTTTGGCTACCAGCTCTGGTCCCAAGCTATCACTCTAGTTTTGGTTCTAGCTCTCTTTTTGCCATAACGTATTCAATGTTACTATAAAGAGTTTACATTGTGCTTAAAGGTGCTTCATGTGATGTGGGGTGCATGTTGTATAAATGACCCTTAGTTTCTATGTGATGGATGGACATAGTGAAATGACGTGTTTGTTGGTTGCTAAGCCTTGTATATATCTACATTACATTCTTCCTTGGAGCACTTGATACCTATGGAACCCAGTGACTTTTTTCATGATGCCCACATGGAGGGTTGATTGCTTTCTTAGAGGACACCTTGCTTTGGAGAAGAATGGGTATTCTAGAGGAGGGAATTGAACCCTAGATGGCACGGGCACCATTAGTTGTTTGCATGAAGACTTATACTTGACTTGAGGATGCTTGGTTTAAGAGAGTGATCAAGTAAATGTAGTGAACCCTAAAGGACATATGGCCTTGGAGGAGCATTCGAGCCTAGAAGCTTGAGGAAGAGATTTGGCCACATCTTGTGGATCATTGATGCATTAAGGAATCGCTTGTGTATATCCACACCTTGGACCTTGACATGTGTCACTTACAAAAGAAGTGTTTTACATATGGGCCCATCTTTTTATGGATAGATCATTCATAGTGTATTAGGACCACCATTGTAATATTGATTTCCCTTAAAACATATAATAAAGGAAGGAGAGAGTCATTTCATAGCTTCATCCATCATCATCATTGTATTTTTTTCACTATGCCTATCATGTGGGGAAGCAAAATGTTAGCGTTCATGAGGAAACCTCAAAAGAAGAGATGAAGAGAATGTCTTGATTGTTCTTGGAGAAATTTCTCTTTTGAGATGGTAAGGTTTGCAGTTGAGAAGAACATAATGTTGAAGGTGATCTCTTGTACAAAATCATTCATTACACACTTATGTAAGAGATGTGAGGAGTGTAGTGCATTGATCTCTCATTGTACTCACCTGTGTATATCATTTTTTGTCTTGTAGTGCTAGGGTTCTTAATGAAATTCTAGGGTTTTTTGGGGTTGGGGTTTAACCCTAAATGAGGCAATGAAAAAGAGGTTTATGATAAGCCATGGAAAATAAATAAGCAAACTTCATGTAGCCCTTATAAGAGGAGTCAATTTTGAAAATGCTACTACTACTTGTCATGCTTGAATGAGAAGAAGAAAATGACATATCGTGTACACCCTATGGAAGTCTAGTGTTAAATCCAAGGACTTGTTAGCATTGATGCTCGTTGTTTGTGGATCTTTTGTGGTGGCGAGAGGTTTTATGGTTTTCCTAGCTAGGGTTGGAGAGCTTCAGAAAAACTAATACACACACACACACTTCCTCTTATGAGTGTGCCTCTGTAGATAGATAGATAGATATATAAAGTTTTCAATTATCCAACATTGTATAATTGCATATTTAATTTCCAACATGCATTTCCTTTTTTATTGATAATTTCCATCACTTGTTGATGTTGATTTGACATAACATAGGGTTGAATCGTTAAGTTATTTAGCATATAACTTAAAGATACAATGACAGTTTTTCTATTGTAAAATATATGGTGATAAATTGATTTTTATATCTTATATATGCTTCTAAAAGAGTTCCCTGAGCCTTGTAACTTAGTATTGAAGTACAATTATTTGGTATCTTTTGCCTTGAGTTGCATAGTTATTTGGACTGAAGTGAAGTATTAGTTGTTTTCCAACGCTATAATTAATACTTCAAATGAGCCTTAACACAAAAAATTCGTAGATATTGGAATTGAGAAACCTCTAGTAAGAGGTGAAAGTTTTGAGTTTGCTGTAAAAGTCGAGGATCAAAAAGTTTCAACAAATGGAACGTTGTAAACCATGTTCATGTTCAGTTACACTAAGGAAGGTGATTCTCTAAAGATCGATGCCACTATGGAATGAAAACTTCTTCACAATGTTATTTTATTGACTCACAAATTGTCTTCATTGTTTGTTTCATCACAAGGTTCATGCAAGGTCTGTGGGAGACATGAAAGTCACAAAGAGCATTGTTTAGAATATTATAGATACATATTTGCTTGGCATTCAATGTTTCAATGACTAATTACACTAGTGATGGGGATAATCAAGAGTTGACTTCTATATATGTGTTTCATCTAGGCTTTGGTTTGATTGTTTGGTCATGTTGTAGTAGTTGGTTGATGTCATATCAACATTTGACATTGCATATGAAGAAGCAATGAACATTGACATTAAGGAAATATAGATTTGCACCCTTATGGGAGAGCTTGGTTTTCCTTCTATGTAATTCACTACAATATATTGTGACAGACATAATGCAATACAAGTGGCTCCAATCCATTGTGCACAATGAAATGAAGAATGTTGAGATTTGTGCATGTTACATCAAGTAGTGGGTGTACGACAAGGTTGTCTTCGAATACAATGAATCAATTTTTTTATGAGCCACTTACATAAGTGAATTTCGTTAAACTTCAAGCCTTTAATCTATGTTAGGCTTCATAGCATTGTCATTAAGAGAGTGTTGAGATAATGCTGCCACCTTATCTTCCACGAATTATTATTGAAGGGGTGTTGTTGATATTTATGGGTAAAAACCAATTTGTAGAGGTTGGTAGATCCACGAAGAAGTCAACTATCCCATTGAGAATTTCCCATAAGTCAAATAAGACCCAACAAGTTCCCCCTTGAGGCCATTGTAATCCACTATGCATTGAAAAAACTAAAATACACACATTTTTAACTACTTTGGGCTAACTTCTATAATCAAACTATACTAAATCAACCGTGTTTTGAGCGAATCCATTATGCATTCAAATGTATAAATAATTGGGTCTATGGATTGATCTATATAATGATGAAATATTGTACACTAATACTACAATGATTTCATTAAACAAAATCAACTTTGCTTAGACTTATTTACCACCTCAATGCCCATTTTATTTCAAACACTCTTGGTGGGTAAGCATCATATGGAGTCTCCCACACTCTATAATTTTGGGAAATCATTTCTTCATATTAGTGGATAATGGCTCAAAACAAAACTTTACATTGAGAAATACCATATCATATCACACAAAGGTATGTGCACCAAATAATTGCAGAATAAAAAATAAAAAATAATATTATTATTATTAATAAGAAAGAAAAAAAAAAAAACACCTTGTTACACCTATTCATCAAGCTTTATTTGAAAATCCAAGTTGAGAAATATATAAAAGGTTGGTTTTCTTCACATTAAACATAACATATCAGTGGACAAACATATTCTTTAAAGATATCCTCTCCACAAAATATGGACTCAAATTCATTAAGATATGCTCTCACTTGATAAACATTCACAAATCTGGTCAAAAACATGGAATTCCCCTTGAAATGTTTACAACCCAGTCATTCATGTAGGAACAAAAGATCAACACCTAGAGCATATGGTTAAGGAGTGGTGCAAAAATCATAAGTCGAGACATAAATTACCACTGGAGCAAACTGGGGAAATGAACACAATGACATATTGGCTATTGTAAAATGGAAAAACAAATACAAATAAATAATGAAGGTCAAAATCTAGTGGTATTGGGATTAAATGAAGCGGCAGAGACACAAGATATTTCCATATAATGGCAACTAAAAGAGGGAACAACAAAATCACAAAAATCTTCACTTAGTCTCAATGTACTACCTTATGGAAACATAAAAGGACTACTTGAAATACTTCAGATAGATACACTATGAAAGAAAGCTACGCCATCCTTCACAGAGAAAGAAATCTAAAACTTATTCTAAATATAATGTAGAATATTTTTTTCTTGTCATTCTTGATTGCTAAAGTTTTACTACTTTTTTATATTGACTTACAACAATTTGTCAACAATCATAAAATCTGAATTCAGGTTTCTGTGATCCATAATGAATTAAGAAAAATCTTTTGGTAGAAATCACATAAGAGAAATTTTTGGCCGACGTGTTTCAAACCAACAAGTGTGGTTCATCCTCTGGTCTTGATGATGAACCACACTTGGTTTGAAACGCGTTGGCCAAAAATTTCTCTTATGTGATTTCTACCAAAAACTTTTTCTTAAATCATAAAATCTTTCAAAATATAAGATCTTGAAACCAAATACTCTATTCATGTTCCCCTATATTGCAATTTCACCCAAAAAATAAAAAAAAAAAAAAAATCACAAAAAAGCAATATAAAAGCCAATTCTAATGGAGATTGGTATTCCCCTTACCATCAAAACTTTGACCTGCAATAAATTTCTATAAATGAATTAACAACGTATGAGATCCTCAAAGAAGAGCACCCATAATCATAGTCATGTGGCTTGTAATCCTTAGATTTCACTTTTGCGAAATATGGTTGCAAAAATAATATTATTTTTAATGACAAAGGGAAATCAATAGATTAGATTAATATCTAGAGTATTGATGTAATACATCTAAAAATAGAAAAACACAGTGGTTTGATCTCTATAACATCACACACTGAACACACACGATCAGAATACGTCATCCCTATCCATTGGGGATCCTCGATCCTTGATCCTCCAAATAATGTTATTTCAAAATAAAACAGTGAACCATACTCTACTCTGTATTAGTGGGAAGTTGCAAAGTTGCACTAAGGAATGCGATTATCCAAAGATCAACACCATTGTACCAACTAGTTGGCAGTGTAATTTATTTAACTCATAGCAGCCATAATATTGTAAAATTATCTTTGCTTTTAGTTTATCATATTACTGCAAAAGTCCGAGGAAGAGCTATATGAAGGTTGCAAAAAGGATGGTTTAGTACATCAAAATTACATATCGAAACTCAATATATGCTTGCAAGTATTTCATAAAAATATGAACCCGTTGGTCAAATATAGAAACTAATTGCATTGGTGGATAGGAATGAAAAAGAAATCAACTTTTAGATATGTGTTTTGTCTGGAATTTGGACCAAGCATCAAATGCATGGTCCTGTCAAATATAGAAACTAATTGCATTGGTGGATAGGAATGAAAAAGAAATCAACTTCTAGATATGTGTTTTGTCTAGAATTTGGACCAAGCATCAAATGCTTGGTCCTGTCAAAAGCAGCTGATTATTTTATTATCAACCCTCGATGTTGCATATAGAGAAGCAGTGAACAACGGCACCAGGCAATGTAGATTCACACTTTTATGGTAGAGTTCGGATATCTTTAAATTGTGACAAGCAGAATGCAAACCAAGTGATTCATAATCAAAATGCACACAATGAAATGAAACGTATTAAGATTCAAGTACACTACCTTAAAGAGTTGGAAAGAGAGGA
This sequence comes from Pinus taeda, assembly GCA_000404065.3. Taxonomy (NCBI): domain Eukaryota; kingdom Viridiplantae; phylum Streptophyta; class Pinopsida; order Pinales; family Pinaceae; genus Pinus; species Pinus taeda. The sequence goes on along the minus strand of APFE030253899.1, from coordinate 61,706 downwards.
GGTAACACACATTTATTGCAAGATAGATAATTGTTGGTATCATTTAGGAGTCGTACAAATTGTTGGTATCTTTTAAGAGTAGTGTACAGAGACAAAGGTTGTTAAACTGTTGTTAAACTGCTGTCTATGCTTGGACTTCAAAGCATTATCTATAGGGATGATGTTGTGATAATGTACCCACATGGTCCTCAAAGAAATGTCATTAAAGAGATCATTGTTGGAATTTGTAATTAAATCCAACTTTTGGATTTCAGTTGGTGGATCCATTAACAAGTCCACTGGCTGACCAAGAGGTTTCTCCAAGTCAGATAGGACCCACCAAGTGCCCTTGAGTAGTGCCACAGCACAGAAAGAACCAAAAAATGTGGATCATCTAACCACTTAGGAGTAGTGCACAGAAAGAACAAAAAAATGTGGATCATCTAACCACTTAGGCCCAACTCAGATGATCAAATTTGACCAAACCAATAATGTTTTAATTAGACTGTTTATAAACTCCAGTATATAAATAAATGAATCAATCTATATGATGATGAAATATTATGCACTTTAAAAAATGTGGATTATCTAACCACTTGGGCCCGACTCACATGATCAAATTTGACCAAATCAATCATGTTTTAATAAGACTGTTTATAAACTCCAGTATATAAATAAATGAATCAATCTATATGATGATGAAATATTATGCACTTAAACACCACCAACTCTGTTTGGCTCTGTTTACTACCTCTGCAATGCCCTTGTTAATTTTTGAATTTTCCAAGCAAGTTTCATGTAGGATTCACTCGTTACCCACCCAATCCAAATAATTTTGGAAAATAGTCTCTCAGAGCACTATAGTCAGGGAAACCTTTCCATACCAATGCACATGGCACCAGATAATTAGATTACAAGGAAAAAAAGGCATTGGCGCCTGATCCATCAAGCCTTATTAGAAAAATATGCATTCAAACAAAATAATTGTCAGAGTTTAATCCAGTTCTGAGAAGCACAGAAACAAAAAAGGTAGGTTACTTATCAGTGACTAGTGTAGAGAAGTTATGATATTTTGAAGAAATGACGTTTTCTTGACATTAAACACGTCATAGAAATACGCATTGGATAAACAGAAGGTTAGGGTCAGTGTTCATGTTTCTGTTCAAAACTCCATCCCTAGTGACATAGCCTCCACCTCAGATATTAGCCTCTTGATATCCTCAGACCACTGACCCGTATATTTAGAGATATACTTTACACAAGATATGGGCCCAAGTCCTTTCTGATTTGGTAAAATAATTACAGATCTGTTCAGAAGAACGTGGAATCTGCCTCTTTATATGCTTGGGCCCTAGTCATTCATGTGGGATGCCCTAGATTACATGAACGAAAGCAAAGTCTAAAGCTAGCAATCACACAAACAAAAATTGAGGCAATACAGTACACAGACTCTCTAATAAAGGGGCAGAGGGAAGACAGTCAACAGAGTGGCTATTGCATAGCAGAAAGAGGTTAAAATCTCAGTGCTTGGATTAAATCAAGTGGAAAAGATACAAGCTACTTCTATATAATGCCAAATAAAAGAAGAAACAACAAAATAGCAGAAATCTTATAAAAGCATTTTCGCCCCCGACTTTTGAAATTTCAAATCCAACCTATGACTTTTTTTAATAGCTGTTTACTACAAAAGACATGACTTTTTTTAATAAGCTGTTTACAACAAAAGCTTCTCACATATCCCCAGAGTAATCTATGAAAACTATAATGAAGACATTCAACAAAGTTACAGATAACGAGTTAAGGGAGCTAATCCTTTCATTCCATCTATACAAAGATCCTAGGTCAGATGGTTTCACAGCAAAATTCTACCAAACGTTATGGGATCTCATTAAAGAACACAACTAAAATGGTTGAAAAAACTAGGAAGGAACACTGGACGGTGGGATAAATTCCTCCTTCCTAGACCTTATTCCAAGAGGAGATAATCCTATCAGCGTTTGTAGATTCAGGCCAATCTTCCTTTGTAACATATCATATAAATCTACTCCAAGGCCAGTAATGCCAGTACCAAGAAATTTAGAAGCAAAACTAATATGGTAGGAGGGGGAAATTTCCCCTGACAGATTTATGAAAATATTTATATGGTTCAGAGAGTAATGCATTATAATGCATTATAGTAGGGTTCACCAAATACAAGAAATGGTGATCAAGTTAAGCATGGGAGTGATTGTGATAGGTCACTACTTTAGGTGATGGCTAGTTTTGGTTTGATAAAAGATTCTTAAGCTGGTCAAAGCATGCATTTATTCTCCAGCTCTTGCAAATAGGAGTCCGGAGATTTTTTTCATAGCTTCTCGTGGAATAGAGAGAGGGTAACCCCTGCCACCATTCCTATGCTTAATCACTGAATACTTGGTCGGAGCTCTAGAATCTGAAGGATTTAGAAGGGCAGAACCACTAACTGAAATTATGCAAGGCTCCAAAACCATCTCACAGTCATGTGATGACGATACTCCACTGTCAGGTGGCCGTGGGACTTTAATCATAATAGCGCGGGGAAATTAATTAACAGGGAATCAATGTAGACGGAACTGAAACTAGCAAGAATATCATCCATTTTACGAATCTAAATGGTGTCATTTATCTATTTAGGGATACCCATTGCAGCAGGTAAATTGAGAACTCAAGATGTACCCATGTTGGAAAAGTAGGGATCCCCACAGCTGAGCACCAACTCAGCTCCAAGTTGTACTTTGGATCTGTTTTTAATCTTCTAGTCTTCAACAATTCCTTCTATCTCAACTCTTTGTCACTACACCACACAATCTTCAGATCTGCACTCTCAACTCTCGACTACAGCCACCTGGACTGTACTTGACCTCCACAAACTGCAAAGAAAAGAAATGCCTACACCATATAGAGTTTTGTCTTTAAAACATTCTAAAATGAGCCTTCAAGGTAGGCCTAGGACATGTTGATTTCTGCTCCAAAACTACTTCAAAACCGCTCCAAAACAAGGTCCAAAACAGGCTTCAAAACAACTCCAAAACAGGCTTCAAAATCATTTCAAAACAGGCTGCGACTAGGGCTGCAAAGGCCGAAAACTGGGGTTCCAATATCCCGAGTCTAGGGCTGTAACAGGGCCGAAGACTGAGGTTCCAATAAGGCCAAGACTGAGGCTGCCACAGAGCCGAATAAAAGGGCCGAAAATAGTGCTTCCACAGGGCCAAAGACTCAGGCTTAACTAAGATGAAAATAGGGCTGCAACATGGCTGAATTAGGGTAGAAACCACAGGTCTGAGTTATGGCAAAAAAAAGATAGTTCAAAATAGCTTCAAAAATGCCCTAACCAAAAACAGAAAACCCAGCAAAAATAACCCTTCAATCTTGCATCACAACTCCATAATTCATGAGGTATGAACCTCTCTGAACTGCTTCCTCAACAGATCTGAATTCTTATTTTTGCTTCACCAAGTTGCTGGCCGAATTAAGGGATAGGATCATCTATTTATAGACTTCAATGCCTCCCAAACAGGGCTGACTTGACATCTAATAGGGCTGACCTGAGCTCTGGCAAGGAGATCAACATATGCATTTCAAAAATTTATCTCCTCAACCGTCAGGAGTTAGGAGACGTGTCACCTACCCTAGGAAAGGTCTCGGCACGTTTTCAGGAAGCTCAATATGGCCGATGTAGTGGCCAATGAAGCAATCACCATGCCAAAAGGGGTTCTTAGGATTCAGAAGCAGAATAGGTTTGAATCTGTCTCAGGCATCTTACTGAATCTCCATGAAAGAAGAAAAGATAGTGGCTTTCTCTGCATCAAATAGGCATGCACCCGTCAGACGACTTGAAAAGGAAACCTCATCAAGTAACTCAAGCTTGGGACATTTCGAGTTGGGATTCTTTCCACATTTTTATAAAAATACTATAATAAGGAGACAAATTCAGATGTACCTTGGAGGTTACAAGGAGTATGTAAGTTCCTCTTCACGTGAGTCAATTTTCATAAATTATATGTTGTTCTCATTTAAAGAAAAAAAGAACAAATGGTCTTTCATGGTTTGATTCAAAGAGGGTACAAGTACTTCACTGAGACATTTTGGTTTTAGGTGGCATTATGTGTTTCAGGCACATGTAGGTTTGTGAACTGTTGTATATATTGGGGAAGCTTGTTTGATTCAATCCTTTAAGGGTAAAAAATCGTTTTGAAAATTTGGTAGAAATTTTGCTAAAATTTATTGTTTCTCATTGTTGATAGGAACTCTGATCACAGAACTTTGTTCTTGCAACTTATAAACCATTTTATAATGACCCAAATCATCATTATTTCCAAAAAAATAAAAATAAATAAATCAAAGTGAAATTTTACCTTAGCAGAAAAACACTCACTAGAAAAGTTGACTGTATTCCCTTATTAATTCACTTCGTCCTTTACAGCAACTCCACTCAGCACCATATTCTATAGGTTTTTCAAAACATTTTAAAAATTTTCATTATCTCCAGAATTTAGAAAAAGTAAAAGAATCTAAAAAAGGCAATACTTTTCAGTATTTTCAGAGTTTTCAAGATTCTACGTCTTTCCAAACATCTCAAAACTCCTAAAGCATAAAGAAACTATATATTATTAAATTTACGAGATATTTTCCTTTCTTAACACCGCATCTCAATTTCTAACTTAAACAAACGAAATAAATAATTTTAAATATGTTTTTGTCATGAACTTCATAATCTCTCCCAATCCCTTGCACATGTATACTATCTCACCTCACTTTGGTGTTTTGCACCCGACATAATTTCAGGACCCCAAATCTCACATTTTGCTGACAGTCGTACCTCTATCCCTCCCGTAAGTATACTTACCTCACTTGGCATTTTGCACTCTGCACCCAAGTGATCTCAACCTCACTTGGCGTTTTGCACTCTGCACCCAATTGATCTCAGGACCCAGAATCTCACTCTCTTCTGACCATTGTACTCTCTTTATGGACCCCTTAATTATCTCGTTTTCTGGAACATTAAAAGCATATATATTAATTAACCTCTTTCAGACTATTATTTCTTCCAGATCATATCACGTCTCGGCTATTTTAAACTTTATTTTGTTATATTAACTCCATAAGTAAATAAGAAATGAGTTTATTTTTTTATATTAACTCATAAGTCAATAAGAAAATGATCTGCTCGTGAAAGGCGGTATCATTTTTATTTGAAGTTAGTCTTGAAATTAGATTATTTAAATAATAACTTATAAATTATTTGTGGAGCTGAGAAGCATGTTTTAAATATATATGTCCTTCCATCACAAGAGTGATTTAGAGATCCAAGGAAAATAGATAGAAAGGGTTCGATTGTACAGAAAGCATTTGTGGAATCCTTCCCCCATTGGTCGATCAATGGACAGCCTGAAAGATAAGCAATGACAAACAAGTGAAGAATAGGGAGGATCCATGAACAGGGGCTAGTGAAAATTTCAGGCTGTCACAATATATTATTAATCAATTACAAGAAACAAGTTCTCCCTTTGGGATGTCTGCTCCCCTGATCATTCAGGTTTTGGCAGGAACAATTGGATCTCAGTGGAACAAATTGGCCATGAAGTTGGTTTGGCCATCGAATGGCAGCCATATGTAGACAGCTTAGTTTCAGGTTTTGATTGCCTTGATCCAAGATGTTGAAGAATCTGAGTTTGTCACTTTACTCAACGACAAGAGTTTTTACTGCCAAGCTGGGATACAACACACAATGTGAAACTGGGTTTTTGGTTGATCACAAGTGGAAGTGGGAGAATCTATGGAAAGTGCATGCACCCACAAAATCAATATTGTTCTCTGACTGGCAATCAGTAACAAATATTATCTTCGAAAACCTGCTTAAAAGAGTTTGGAAGGGTCTAAGAAAATGCCCTTTGTGTAAAGGAGAGGCCAAATCGCTCAATCATCTTCTCATTGCTTGTGCTTTCATTGTTCAGCTGAAGACGATCCTGAGAAAAAAAAGGTTTTTCTTTATCATGGGATGGCCCTAGTCTGGAGTCCTGTTTTTTCGTTCTTGTTTAAATAAACCCTCCCTTTAGAGTTATATATCACTTCATTTATTTTTTGTCTACTTCATATCTGGTGGGCAAGGAATAGAGTGACTTTTCAAGACAGATCAGTCTCAGATGTTCTAGTGGCCAAAAAAATTGAGAAGTTAACCAAGGAATACAAATTGAATCCCAAGCAAACCAAGCTCAGGTGCCTGGCTATTCCTCATTTGGAACTTGGCATCCCTTAAGGATTTTTTGATGCAGCCAGTCAAGGGCATCCACCTCAGTGTGGGGTGCGAGCAGTCCTAGACTCCTATATTTATCTGGTATACATTTCTTTTAGATCAGGTATGCTCCAGGTCTAGGAACAAACATGAAAGTTCAATTTGTGGCCCAGCGGACCCTCCTTCCTTTTTCATGCACTGAAGATTGACCTTTCCAAGTCGCATATTTTTGGTGAGTCAAAGATGTTAGACGAGGCCAATACTAAGGCACAAATTCAAAATGTTACTTCAACCCATCCTCAGTTAGATATAAAATCTTATTCAGAGCCTGCAATGTTCCTCTTTTGTTCATATATACAGAGAATTAAATTCTTGTGCTGATGAGCTGTCCAAAGAAACACTCTCTACAGACTGCAGCTTTCCTCATTCATGAATTTTACTAGGACCATTTGATCCAAGATATGTCTCTTTATAATCAGTATAATGTAGGCATGCGTCTTGTATTCTTCAATCCTCAATCTTCTCTACTAGTTCCTTTTGGGGATATAGAAAGAAGATCCATCAGAAAGAGACAGTATGAAAAATGTTGCTTTTTGTTAATCAGACCGTAGGACAGGAGACCACAAGAGACACAAAGAAATAAGTCAAATCCACAGGACAGTCTCTGAAAAATTTTGCCTAATATTCAGATATTCTTATTTTGGCAATGCAATAAGAATCCGAATAATAGCACAAAGAAATCAATACCTAAAAATATGTGAGAGAGAGTTGAAAGGATTTCACATGGAAAGCAACAAAAGCAAAATGCATCACGTATATCTCATGATGTAAATATTTTCTCAAATCCATCCATTGTTTGAAGTTCAACATTACTTTTTAATTAATTGTAAGCAAAGTTGAAAACAAGATGTCAAACACGACGTTCTGCTCCAAACATTATACTTTTGGCAAATCCAAATTAGAGATTAGCAGTATTCTAAACAGAAAGACGGGGAATGAATACAGAAGATTTGGAAAGGGCATTATGACATCTGCTAATTAACCAAAAACATTTGAAATAATATATAGCATTCAAGATTATTAGACTATCCACTAAACCAAGACAAGGAATTAATCAACATAAAATCTAAAGTGGAAATACAAAATTACAAATGACAATCATGAAATTAGCAAAGCAAAAGCAACTGTAATTCAAATGCAAACGGTCACTCAACATCCCAATAAGCCTACACCCAAGTAATTCAATTAAAAATCACCAGGCAAATTCTCCTCCAAATTAGAGAATTGAAACGCACAGCCAGCTTATTCGCATCACAATTTCCATTAATTTCTGCTCCTTTAAGAAAATATACCTTTTAGAGCAACAAATGCAACTAGAGCTGCTATTGAACATTTGCAAAAATACACCATATAAAAAAAGTAATGAATCTTATCAGCATCGACTAATGGCTAAAAATGATCACCAACGAGTGTGATAATGAACACATAAACCAGTGTGGAACAGGAAGTCTCCATCCTATCAAATATCAAATGTATTCAAATTGTAAATATAAGATTACAAACGTCAGGCAAACATGAAAGTCGTGAAAAGATAACATAGCCAGATATCTCACACACTAGAAAAGGTCACAATGGAAAACATTATAGCACTGATTCACCACACCTTACATAAGTTCAAAAAAAAAATGCGTTGACATACTAAAATTGACCCACGAAATGCATGACCCTTCCACAAGATCCTTAACCGGGACTGAGGGTTTGCAGTATATAACATAACACCTTATTTCGTTAAAACGAAGATCTCCGATTGAATGGACCTTGAGATTATCGTTGCCTTCCCATACACAATATTTTGCCAAAGAATAACACTATACTGTAAGATTATTCCATATTGTTTTACAAAAAAATTGCTTACTTGACAACTTTATAATACTTCCATCATGCAGTAACTGCTAAAATGTTCATACTGGACTCGATGATTCTCAAGAAAGATAATTATATACGTATTATCTTTGTCGAATGATGGTTTCTAAGAAAATCATGAAAGAGCCTTTTGAATTTTGCAAGCGAACAAGCTGCACACCTAGAAAACACAATCTAAACAAACTGCCCTCAGAACAACACTTCATATGAATAGATTTTTAACAAAAAATTCCATTCATCAATGTTATACCCCTTCTTAGTTCCACAACATAAAACCAGCATCAATGTTCTCTACATATTCCTTCTAAGTTTGGAGTTCAAAACTAACCTACATAGCAACTACCTTTTTTTGGGGTTTATAATCATCAGTGGTCACAATGGTTCTCATCCCAACCACATCTCAAAATGTGAACTAAACTACACCGCGGCTTCGACCTTGGCCTCGGCAGCTTGCATCATTGGCTTCGCTTCACCTGCCACATTCGTTTCCTGTGGTTTCCCACCAAGCCTTTTCTCAAGCTCCTCAGTCAGATAACCCTTTTGCAAAAATTCAAGAAAAAGATTTTTGGCCTCCTCAGTTCTCCCTTCATTGCCAAACCCCTCTATTAGTGCATCGTATGTAGCAACCTCAGCCTTCTGACCTCCTTCCACCATGGCTTGGACGAGTTTCTGAGCTTCTTCCAATTTGCCCTCTTTGCATAAAACCCCAAGCCATTTATTATAAACAGCAACATCTGCTTTAAAGCCAACTTCAATCATTCTGCCAAAGATCTTCAAGGCTTCTTCTAGTTTAGCCAATTTTGAAAACTCTTCGATCAGCATTGCATATGTGACCTCGTCAGGAGCACGCCCTTCTGCCACCATCTCGTCAAACAACCTCTCGACATCTGCGATCATCCCCTCTCTGAAGTACTTATCCAACAGCGTGTTATATACCACAGCATCTGGCACGCATCCCTTTGCCACCATTGATCCAAAAAGCCTCTCAGCCTCCTGCAATTCACCGCGTCCAATATACCCACCCATTAAAACTGCATAAGATGCACCATTAGGGCTTATATTCCTCTCTCCCATCTTCTCCAAATACTCAAAGGCCTCCTGCATTTGGCCGGCCTTGCAGAACCCATCCATCACAGCATTATATGACATGACAGTCGGTTCGAACTTCTCCGGAATAAAGGCAAACACATCCAATGCCTTCTGAACCTCTCCTGCCTTGAAAAATCCCCTAATTAGATTACAAAAGACCGGCTCGCTGAAGATCGAACCCCGTCTCCTCATCTCCAAGTACAGCTCCTCTGCTTGCTGCATTGCTTCCCCCTTCACAAAACCCTCAATAGTAGCAGCATATGTAGGAGGATCAGCCCCATGGCATTTCTCTAACATTTCCCTGAAAAGCCTCATGACCTCCTCATACTTATTCAGCCTAAAATGGGCCTTCATTAAATGATTAAAAGTCACTGTACTGGGCGTCATCTCAGCCTCATAGATGGTTTTCAGCATCTCGAACGAGGCTTCCATGTCCAATCTCTCACAATGTGTGCTCAAAACTATGTTATATGTAACGAGATTCGGTATAACACCAGCTTGTTTGATAAATTTATAAAGAGCAACAACGTTATCGTGCTGACCTGCTCGGTGTAGGTTGCCGAGAACAGAGTTGAAGGTGAAAATGGTGGGACGACAATTGGAGTACGTGGCATGCTTGACTCCGAGCGTGGCATCCTCGAGCTTTCCGGCCCTACATAGTGTTTGGATGCGATTGTGGAGGCTCAGGCGTTCACCCACAAGGACATTGATGGGCTCAGGGAGCTTGGAGTTCCTGTTGCTCATGGCCTCCCTCCGGGCATAGTCGCGGTTACGTTGCAGAGCGTTCAGGGGTGGCTCGATGCGGAGCTTCCTCTTCCGGCGCCGCCTTTCGGCTGCTGCGTCCAAGGCAGCCTGCGATGTCGCCACCATTCGCATGCCCCGCGTCCATGTTGTCGCGAATAATGGCGATGATGGCTCGCCCTGCATTGTGCGTATTGGCGAGAAGGAATGGGTGGTCAAAGCTCTGATCAGCCTCCTGTATGCCCCCATGGCTGCTCTGCTGCTATCTCCGGTAATGCAAGCTAGAAGAGTGAAGAGAAACCCGGAGACACTCTGCTCAAAACCCTAAACCCCAGAGCAATCAGACCAGAAGACTCTAAACCCTAGAGCAATCAGACCGAATGACTTGGTATCTTGCGATACTGATGTGAAGAAGATGCTATGCTATATATAGGGGAAATGATTTGGGTGTCACCCATTAACCCCACAATCTTACTGTCCTGTGGTATCACTTACTTAGCATGAGGCTTAGCATTATTAATTAATCTGGTTTATATTGTTGTTGGTCGTTAATTAATCTTAATTTTTTACATTGTGGTTGGTCTTTAAATTAAATTTGATCATGTAAATGTGAAAAATTAATTCATCGTTAATTATGTAAATTTGTTGATAAGTTGATGAAAGTTCATTGTTAATATATTTTTTAATTTTATTGAACTTAAAAGTAATAGGTGCGATGGTTCTTTTCCACCTATCTTATGTTTTAATTTTGTCGTGATATTTTTAATAATTATAAGTTTAATAGGTTTAATAATTATAAATTTAATAGATTTAATCTATAATAGGTTGGTGTGTTTTTAAAATGTTGACTTTAGTTATATATTTTAAACAAAAGAAAATCATAATTTTATTTAAAATTGTATTACTCGATTTTAACCCAAAAAAAAAAAAAGTATTACTAGATTTTAATTAAAGAAGTCAAAAGTTATTTCCTTGGTTAGTTATACTCATTTTATAATTCCTCGGATGTCGGTGCTAAACGGCGCGAGTAAGGTGATGGGACGGGCATGCAGGGAAGGCCAGGGGAGGCCACCTGCCCGCCATGCGCAGAGGTGACCTGTACGCTGATGGACAGAGACATTCCCTGAGGATTGGCTTAAATGACAGGGGACGGCAGCAAAGGAGCATTTACGCTCCGTCCATTTCCGACTGCGCAACAGAGCTTGGCTCCTCGGCAATCTTGCAGACCTTATTAATGGCGGACGAGCTTCGAGGCAAGGGAAACGACATTATAAACGGTGGCAACACAGGAGTTACCATGTTCATTTGGGTATGGTATGGGGTTCTTCTGCCGCCTCTGGTGCTGATAAATTCTAGCCCTAGTTTGATTGCCCAACCTATCCACGCTCCTCTCGGCTTTTCGCATCCCAATTTGGCTCTGTATAGCCCTGTTAATATGGTCAAGCCTCGGCAGCGGATGTTGAGTCGTCGTGGCTCCAACCGAGGAGGGTCCTCACGCCCTTCTGCCGAGGCAGAGACCTTTCCCCATTGTCACTGCCATTGCCATTGCCCTCACTCGGGAGGTGCTAGCCCTCTTAGGCACAGCCAATATCTGGAAGCTAGCTCACCTGGGTCTTCGTCTTCGCCTTTCTTCGGCTCAGCTGTCTTCACCTTCAACAGCCCTTTGAATTGCCCCCGGATCAACGCCCACGTCTCTGTGCTATTCATTGATGAAGCCCAAGACGAGGGCGGAACCAGTGCACATCAAGAGTTTACCTCACCAGTCAATATTGCGAAGGCTACGGAACTGCCCTCTGTGGACAAGGGGAAGGCAATGGAAAGGCCACACCTACAGACGGAGGAAGTCCAAACGAAGCCCGAAACGACCGAGGCGAAGGAGGGCCAAGCTCAGGGAACGGAAGAATATGGATGGTGCCCAATTGTGAAGGAGGTTCCGGAAGATTAATCTGCTGCAAGGTCTCAAGTCATGTTGCTCGGAAGGGATTCTACTTATTCCTTTTTTTGGTTATGCCCATGTGTCCAAATGTTTCTGGCATGTCTTTGTGTCAAATTGTTTCAGTGTCAATGTGTCACCGTGGCACTTTGGCAACGCTGCGGTGTAAGGTCGGTTCTAGTAATGTTTGGATGGCTACTCTGTGTCAATTTTTATGTACTCCCCTGCGCGGGAGAGTTTCTACTGTTTACCATCGCCCCTGTGTGAGAATGAACAGGTTCGCCCTCTTTTTTTGCTACAAATGGTTGTTCCAGGCTGCCATTCTTTCAGGCAGTTGGATCTTCCAGACAGCATGCTTGTAATTGTAATCTGATTTTGTATATAATAGAATAGTTTAATCGAGAAAAAAAATACTCATCTTATAATTAAATATTAAATTAAAAGGATAATTTATTTAAATTATATGGATAATTATTAATAAATTAATTGTTCATAGTGGTAAAATAATTGATGAATGGGTGCATTGTTAACTCATTGTATAAGTAATGGTTATTGGTTTAAAACCTAATGGATATCTCACCTGTTTGAGTTGCAATTAGAGTTATGTTTGTAATGTATTACAACATTTTGACTAAGTCAAATTACATATAATAATAAAATAAAATAAAATTAAGTAAAAAGATTAATCAATAAATTTGAAAAAATAAATATATTTTTTTCTTTAAGATGATTTTGTATTATTTAACATTAATAATAACTTAACAGATGGACAAATTTGTTCATTTTTAAAGATAAAATTTGTATGATAGAAATATTTTCAGAAAAATCACATCAGAAGAATTTTGTTGAGCTTTTCGAACCAACTAGTGTGGTTCATCGTCACGACAAGTTGAAAAATCATATCATGGCTACATGTTAAATAAGGATAGCAGAACTTCCAATGGCTAGGTTTGACTAGGAAACGGCTATATTAGACTAGACTGGACAAATGGCTATAATCTACCATCAAACGGCTAGATTTGACTAGTCAAATTATTTAGTTAAAATAATATTATTAGAATAGAAAATATATGTATTAGTGTTTAATATTATGTGGTGCTCTATGGTAGCCATGTTGTAATGTAATGTTTAACATTTTGACTTTGTCAAATTACATCAAAATAAAAATAAAATTAAATCTAAAAATATAAAATTAAATAAAAAGAATTATATAATGTAATGTAAACATTTTTACTTAGTCAAAATAAAATAAAACAAAAATAAAAATAACCCTATAAAAATAAAAATAAATTAAAATGGCCCGTGGTATTGAACCATGGTATTCATGTGGAATGTACCTTATGTCAATTGTCATCAATTCATGGTAAACATCAAAACACTTTCTTCATGATACACTTCACATAGTTTAAAAAAAAATTAATTAAATTGTAACTTTATTTAAAAAACAAAACAAAACAAACAAACAAAAACGAATAGATTGTATTAATAAAATGGGATGCTCAAACCATTACATTTCTTTTGTGAACTGGACATACCAAAATTCTATGCAAATTTGGTTTAGAACATGCAAGAGCAACCCAAAACGTGACATAGTGACACCACTCTACTCGAAGATTAAATCCATTCCAGCTAAAAACTCTCCAAAAAAATCCTAAGATCCAGATGTATTCACAACACATTCCTATTTTTTTTTAAATCTTTGTCTAGGGTTTCTCTTTTACTGGAGAAGTACCTTTCGACTTTTCTTTAACTTGGGTACAAGCCCCAATTTTCTGCTAATTCTGCAAAAACACCATTTTTTGGGAAGTAAGCATATTAGGGTCTAACAAATGAACTAAAGGAGGGAGGGGAACCTCCACCTAGTCTTCCCACAATATTGCCTTCTTGTTGTTGTCTATTGGAGACACGTGCCTAGAGGGATCAACTACTCTTTTGCCTTTGTCTAATCATGGGGGCTCTTGCATGGTATTCTTGATCTTCTGGGGGACTTTTAAAATGGCTGAAAATTGTATTACTATAGTTACAACATCCAAAACAACCTCACTATTGGATACCTTTACAGGATTTTCAACTGGAACTAAAGGCGAAAAGGAATGTCTCCTTCTTTGTGTTGAGAAATATAGGTAACATATGGATTATATTCTTTAGCTCAATTTCTCCTTTACTTTGACAAGTTCTTGTGATCATTATATGTGTTTCTTCATTACTGTTATTATGTTATTTTCATCATCAAGACAAATGCCAAAATAAGAATATCAAAAAGACATCAGAGATAGGCACTGAACCAGGGAAAACCCCCTATGAACGGGAATACTCAGTCAAACTCTTCCACTAGTAGATACAAATCAAATTAAGACAACCATGACCTTAGACCAAGACATAAACTCCCTTCCATTCATCAAGTTAGCCATTGATGTAGAGCAACCAAACTTCAATCAAACTTTCACAACAAAATTTTGGCCATCTAGCATCATCTAAAATTTTCGATCTGCACCCAAAATTCTGCATCTCATTCTTCAATTTCGGTCTGTTCACACATGTAGGAATTTTGGTTTACTTTCCTTGAAGAGTTTATCTACTTCTTTTGCTTGAATTATTTCTTCTTACTTAAGCCTTTGCATTCCTTCTGTTGCAAATTGAATACAGTGAGTGATGATGATATTTTAAGGTCAAAAGTGCTCCTCTCTATATATAGTGGTCGTTCCTCCTTAATGAGGTCGACTAGACAAATGGTGAGGTTGACTTGATGTAGGAAGGTATTACATGATTGTTTACATAAAAATTAACATATTCCTTTGACACAATGAGCCCAAGAAGTGTCTAATATATTGACTTTGATACAAAGCACAAACACTAGAGCACTTTGTTGGGCACCAAATCTGCTTATCTTTTCTTTACATTTCCACCCATCCTTTCATCCTTTTGCACCAATTGATATGCATTTATTGTGATAAACCTATGAGGTAACCCTTCTTTCTAATGTCTCTTGGGATATTTAATTGATGAAGTAAAGTCACAGGGGGTTTGCCTATGCGAACTACTAAACTTGTTATTTCCGCAGATTCTGGTGAATTGGTATCGTCTTCACAGCTTGTAGCAGCAGTCCCATGTTCACAGCAGTTGTTCGGCAACACTGTAACAACATAACCAACTCACAGTTGCTTTCAAGCCTATTTTGGATCTTTTTTGTTCTCGCTCTCTCGACAATTAGTTGTTGTTCTGAACTATTGTATATTTTGGGCTTTAGTTGCAAGGTTTTGGGGAATAAATCATTCCCGTGTATTTGTATAAAAGGGGTTTTATTCCTGTGTGAAGGGTTAGCCGCACAGAGACATATATTGTAACAGCGCCTTTACATATTAATCAAATACAAGCAGTTTTATTGTTCTCTTCTTAGCTATAAATTGATGCAGCCCTGATTAGAGAGTTGGGCCCGCTCTTCTGATCAGGTGTTCTGTATTTCTTTTATTTATGTTGTTTCATTTATTGTGTATTCATTTTTCCTTGTTGTTACAGATCTCTATTGATTGATGTGAATCCCTTTTTAAGTTTTGCAATTTATTTATAATTCTTGTTACAGCTATGCTTTGATTTCTTAGTCAGAATCCTTGGTTGATGTAAGATTGTAACCTTGTTCCTGCATATACCTTATGCATTACCTTGAAATGTACGCACACGGATTGATGAATTAATGTGGAAAAGGGTTGAATATTTTTTTCACACTCGGACACCAACATTTTGGCGTCGTTGCCGGGGAACGCTAACAAGGTGCAAGACACGATCTGTATTAACCAGAGGATCAATCTCTCGTCTTAGGGAGGGAAGTGCTACCATGCTATAAGTCAAGAGCTTAGTATTTCTTTTATTTCTGTTGCTTTTCATTGTTTTTGGGTCGAGTTGCTTGCTTTGGTTAATTGTTCTGAATTTTTATTGAATTATTAAAACCCAATCTCTCGTCCTGGGGAGGGAATGGTCCTTTGACACCCTGCTCCAGGTCTTGAGCTTTAGATTTTCTTTTATGTGTATTCTTTTCTTGTCTGGTTTCTCATCCTGGGGAGCGAATGGTCTTTTGAGACCCTACTCCAGGTCCTGAACCCTAGATTTCTTCTTAGTTGTTTTCTTTTCTTGTTTGTTAAAAATAGATCTCTCGTCCTAGGGAGGGAATAGCCTTTTGACACCCTGCTCCAGGTCCTGAGCATAGTGATTTAATTTAGATGTTTCTCGTTCACCAACTTGCATGAACAAAGATTTGAATAAAAGGGGGAGAGGAAAAGCCCCAAAGAAAGGAGGACAAGATTTGGGAAGGAACACTTATATCCAGCAAATCATTGCAAAAGTTGAATCAGAGGCATCTTCTCGTGCTATTGTGAGACCAGGGGCTCGAATGAAATTAGAGGGACAATCTGTTAAACAACTAGTGCTATCCATAGTACCTCCTGTTGATTCAATACAACAAACTCTTCCAGCTGCAGAAGAAGTATGTAGCAATATACCCGATGAAAGAGTACCTCTGTTGGTCATAGAGGAAGAAGAAGTTGCAAGCAGAAGATCTTAGGGACCAACCCTTTCCAGTAGGGGAGAAGAAGTTGTAGAGAAGGGGTCTAAAATCAAGCCATTGTGACAAGGAGGAAGAAGTTGTATGGGTATTCATATCACCACGGGATAAAGGAAGTGTTGTGAAAGCAACTCAAACTTCTGTGATAAAACCCCTTCCATCATTCTTTGCAGAACTTGCTGAAATCCCCAGTGATTATTAGAGGATATTCATGGCACCCACAACCTCTACTATTGACTTCCCAATTGGGGATCTTGGAACTGGTGCACCAACAAATTCCATTCCCTTGACAACTTTACCTAGCTTTCATGGGTTGACTTCTGAAGATACCGACACGTTCCTGTTTGAATTTGATATTGTATGTCGAGGATATGACTATATAACTGATGCTCAAAAACTGAAAATCTTCCCTACTACACTAAAAGGGATAACCCTGCGATGGTTTATGGGTCTAGGAGGAAAGACTATCTCCACATAAGATTACATGAAGACTTCTTTCCTAGAGAAGTATCAGGATTACTGCAAATTTTGGGATATTAAGGAAGAACTTTTTAAGTTCATGCAGAAAGAAGATGAGAACATGGAGGATTATGTGGAACGTTTTAAGTACACATTACAGAGATCAAGTCATTCTAACCTGGATAAGGGCATTTTGAAAATTATCCTTCTCTGAGCCTTTCGAGAAGACTCTCTGGAGTTGTTAAACATAGTAGGAAAGGGAGATATCTCAAAAGAGGACTTCGATACCATCTGTGAGTTGTGCATCCAGTGCTTGAGGGAAGTTGCAAGGAATAAACAAGGAATTTGGTCAACAAAAGTATCTGGTGGAGGTGTCACAAAAGCAGAAATTGGAAACCTACTGGATAATTTAAGGACTGATATCTTGAGTACCATGTTTGCACAGATGGACACATTGCAAGTAAAACATAAATAGATGGAATTGGAAAAGAATATGGCTATATTTTTGCCCGAAGTGCAAAAAGAAGCATCCACAGAGAGAATGTCCATTGAACTCCGTAGAAGAATGTGCAAATTGTGAGTCGTGCAACAAGTTCATGCCCCTCCTTGCCAGGATTGAAAGTGGTTTTTCAAGGGACAAGCGAAGAAATGAACCAGCTGTATTTTATGGGATCCAAAAAGCCATGGCAACCTCGGCCACCAACTGTAAATCAAGGTATGTTTCCGGATCCATCTCAGTATTTCAATAATTTTAATATGGGTCCTCAATCCATGCCTTATCCACCTATGTGGCCCCAATATCTTCTTCCACCCTAGCATTAGTGGGCTCCTCAAATTAGTTCAAATGGTTCATGGGCTCTGAACTAGCGTGGACCCTCTCCTCCTGGATATTTTCCTTAGTCAATCCCACAAAAACAACTCCAATTGCCCTCTAATTTACCTCTGAGTAATCAGCCCATTCGCCCTTAGCTTCCTATCCAACCCAATTTGAATCCTAATAATAAAGGGGCTCAGCAAGCTGACACCCTTAACCTGCCTATACAACATCTCTACCACAGAACTTTAGGAGATGAATTTGAGATCCGGGAGGTAGTAGATGCTCAGCGCTCACCTGATATTATTGAACAAGTTGGCAGTGAGGTTAAAGAACCAGAAACGATTGAAGAGAAATTGAACCGAGTTAGTAAAAATCAGACATCTCCTCAACAACTAATTACCCAAGAACACCGAGTTGACTTGCCTTATCCTAAAAGATTGGCCTTGAGTAAGTAGATCCCTCAAGCTGAGTTTGATTTGTTAGGGGATTTACAAAATATGTTTGTTAAGATCCCCCTGTTACAAGCTATGAGAGATGTACCTATATATGCAAAAACTCTCAGGGAATATTGTGCTAAAAAGCCTAGAAAGAAATCAAAGGACCCACTCACTATTCATTTGATGGGAAAGCTATCAGATTTTATGATGGTAAAGAGTATGCTTATGAAATATGGGGATCCTAGGAACCCAATTCTAATAGTGCAAATTAATGGAGTGGAAATTCCAAATGTGTTGGTAGATTTGAGGTGCTGCTATAAATGTCATCATTGTTGAAGCTATGCATACATTGGGTCTTCGAAACCTGAAACATACACCTACTGTGTTAGAGCTGGTAGATCGATCTATAGTCAAACCAGTGGGGAAGCTGGAAGACATTACAATCTCAGTTGATTCATGGCATTACCCTATGGATTTCCTAGTGCTACAAACGCAATCCCCAGCTAGTGGCCATCCCCTGATTCTGGGAAGACCGTGGTTGGCAACCGCAGATGCTTACATTGGGTGTCGTTCTGGGAATATGGTTATCTCAAATGGGCAGGTTACTAAAAACCTTGTGTTATACCCTCCTACAGAACCTAGCTCCTCGGTGAAGCCATTTGGTCACAAGAAACCTTTACCAAAGGAAGAGTCTGAATCTGAGCATGAGGAATTAAGACCAGTTCTTACTATTGGACAGGTCGTTCAGTTGAAAATGGAAACAAAAGATTACACAATTACCACTTTCATTAGTGACCCCTGTTCTGTTTCAGATTTGAATCAGTGAATTCTAGAATCTGTCTTGAGCTATGAAACGCAGGAAAATATTGAAACAACAGATGGATTTGAGGAACTGCCTACAATTGTTTCCCATGATAGCATTTCTGTAGAGATAGAGCTAGGGAAGACCCTAAATATTAATCCAAATTTGTCAGAATCCCAGACAAAACAACTTCTAGATGTTCTCCGAAAACACAAAGAAGCCTACGCCTGGGACTATACCGAAATGAAGGAGATTCCTTCCAATCTATGTACCCATCATATATACATCAAAGAGAATTGTCGTCCTGTGAGACAACCCCAGAGGAGAATGAACCCCGCTCTAAAAAACATTATCAAGGAAGAACTTCCAAAGTTTTTGGATGTAGGATTTATTTACCCCATTTCGGACAGCCAATGGGTTTCCCCATTGGTAATTGTTCCCAAGAAAAATGGTAAATGGTAGATATGTGTGGATTACAGAGAATTAAATAAGGCAACACAGAAAGACCATTTCCCTTTACCGTTCATTGATCAAGTCTTGAACACTTTCACTGGGAAGAAGTTCTTCTCCTTCCTGGATAGATTTAGTGGGTACAACTAGATCCAGATAGCCCCCAAGGATCAAGATAAAATCACTTTGACGTGCCCTTGGGGAACTTACGCATACCGAGTCCTTCCATTTGGGCTCTATAATGCCCGTGCAACATTCCAAAGGGAAATTTTAGGAATTTTCTCTAATCTGGTAGATGACAACATTGAGATCTATATGGACGATTTTAATACATACGAGGACTCATTCGAAGAAGGGCTGACAAATTTGGAAAAAAATCTTGAAAGATGTAAATGAGCACATGTCCCTTTGAGTAAAGTGAAGTGCCACATGATGATGGAGGAAGGAATAGTCTTGGGACATTTACTCTTAGCTGCTGGAATTCAGATGGATCCAGCTAAGATAAAGGTAATATTGCACTCCCCAATACCCAAAACACCCACACAGGTATGTAGCTTTATCAATTGTGCTGGTTATTACGGGCACTTTATAGAAAATTTTGCTAAGACAGCACATCCACTTTTTCAATTGCTGACAAAAGACGTAGATTTTGTGTGGACAGATGACTGTGATGAAACCTTTGTGAAGATCAAGGAACTTGTCTGTAGGGCTCCGATCCTTCGAGGGCTGGACTGGACATTACCATTTCATATCCATGTTGATGCCTCTCAGGTAGCAGCTAGGGCAATTTTAGGACAACAAGTGGACAAAGTGCCATATGCAGTTTACTATGTTAGTAAGAACTTGGCTCCTCCTAAATTAAACTACACAGTGGCTGAAAAAGAATTCCTTGTTGTCATCTACACCATCAATAAGTTCTAGCATTATATTACCGGGTATCCCACCTTTGTACACATTGATCACGCAGCAATCAGGTATCTGATGATTAAACCCATTACTCTTGGTCATATTACAAGATGGCTTCTCTTACTTCAAGAATTTGACATCGCCATAGTAGATAAACTAGGAAAGGACAATGTGGTTGCTGATTTTCTATCTAGACTATATAATAATGCTAAAAGTACACCTATAGAAGATAGCTTTCCAGATGAGCATCTTTTTGGAATTTCTGCTAACACTCTATGGTATGCAGATATTGCTAACTATCTTGCTACAGGGAAAGTACCTCGTCACTTGTCATATAAGGAAAAGTGGAAAATTATCCATCATAGTACCTGATATTCATGGGTGGCAGGATACCTTTTTCACACAGGGGTTGATCAACAGATTCGGTGTTGTGTATCTAAGGATGACATTTATGAGATATTGAAAGCTGCCCATGATGGACCTTGTGGAGGACATTTTGTAGATAAAAGAACATGCCACAAGGTGTTGCAAATGGGATATTATTGGCCTTATATCTTTCAAGATGCTTGAGATTATGTCTGAAGATGTGACAGTTGTCAATGCATGGGGCAGCCTGGAAAATCGGATGATATTCCATTGTAGCCCCAGGTCATCCTCGAACCTTTTGAGAAGTGAGCAATTGATTTTGTTGGACCTTTCAACCCACCTTCTCATCAAAAGGTTCACATTCTAGTCTACACTGATTATGTGACTAAGTGGATGAAAGCCAAAGCTGTTGTGAAAGTAATAGAACAGGTGGTTGCAGATTTTATTTTTGAAGAGATTTTTGTTCGATATGGTACTCCAAGGGAGATTGTTTTAGATGGAGGGGCACAATTTACATCCCACATGATAGCAAGGCTTATGTAGAAATATGGGGTCAAACACAGGATGACAACTCCTTACCACCCCTAGGCGAATGGATAGGTAGAAAGTACAAACAAGGTATTGGAAAATATCTTGACAAAAACTGTAGCAAGCCATCGTCAGGATTGGTCTCAGAAAACTCCAGAAGCTCTCTGGGCATATAGAACAACGTGGTGGAACATAATCAGGTTTTCACCATTTGAGTTAGTATATGGGAAATCCCCCTTGTTTCTGATAGGATTTGAGATCAACACGCCCATAATAGCTTTGGAAGTAGGATTAGACTTATCAAAGGCCCAGAAACACTGGCTGGAATAGCTCAATGAGTTAGATGAAATCCGTTCAGTGGTTGTCGAGAAAAATACTACTATTCAACAGTAGAGAATGAAATGGCACGATAAATTTATCAAGAATAAGTTGTTTCATATAGGAGATTGGGCACTGCTCTATGACTCCCATTTTAAAGATTTTAAAGGAAAGCTTCGCACTCGCTAGATGGGACCCTATGAAGTGGACATTGTTTTTGACAATGGAACAGTCAGACTGGTTACAATAGATGACACTTGTACTTCTTTCTTAGTAAATGGACACCGTCTGAAATTATACCACCGTCCAGCTTCTAAAGATACCTTCATCAAACATCTCTCTGATGAATCTGGTTTGATGGTTGTTAGTGAAGAGAATGCCTCCTC
>APFE030253897.1:0-24838 GCA_000404065.3 Pinus taeda | reverse complement strand
GACAAATATCTCCATTGGTATGAGGCCTTTTCGGGTAAGTCCAAAAGCAAATCCATGAGGGCTTAGGCCCAAAGTGGACAATATCATAACATTGTGGAGATATGTGGTGTCCAAAGTCCTTACATAAAATAGCAAAAAAAAATACTAAAAATATATAGCTATGCAGTATTAAAAGATAAAGTGAGATGGGATGTAAACGAAAACCATAACGAAAGGGAGGGACCCAGTGAACCACGTCAATAAGTCCAAAGAAACCTACGATCGAGATAAGTTCGGCGCGTTGTGTTCAGGCCTGAAATTCCACACTTATCCACCAGAACTGTCAATCAACCACAGATGTTGTGGTCATGCAAGGAATGAATATTACTCTCAATTATCTATTAAATTTTAAAATCTCTGAATTATCTATCAAATTTTAAAATGTATAATAAAATTAAATTAACAAAATGTCATTACAACAATCAATAGCCACACACATGAACAAATATGAGATACAATGTCACACTTATCCACGAGAAAATCAAGCGCACACGTTGTATTTCACATGAACATATTTCACGAGAACATTCAATCACCCACAAATGTCCTGCCTTTCAAAGCAAATCCATTTTGGAGTTATGCAACCATAACAATTCCCAACACTCTTTTGATCTCAATCTTATTAAAGAATATTCTATTATTGGGTAGACTCTGATGGAACCATAAATGAGATAATATCATTATGACTCTTGTTTTTTTAATCACCAATCCTGTTGTTAAGTGCTTTCTAATCAATCTCTTAGTTTTATAAATTTTATTGAAAGCATAAAATAAATCATGATTCCGATTAAGTTACCATTTTCCTATCGATTATTGGACAAAGATTCCAATATTTTATTTGGGTTATGTCATTGTCATTCAATCAATGGGAAGGTTGCTCATCTTTTAAAATTAATGATGTAATATGATATATAAAATATATATATATCGATTTAAATAATTTGAATAGTGTGTCACCTTACCAGAGGTTTTTAAAGTCGTAAGTACAATAATGAGACTTTAAGGGAAATTTAGACAACCCATCACTATAGCCTTAGTGTTTTTCACTATCTTAGTTTAGAGTATGGACGATCCTAGTGATGAGGGCATTCCCTAAGGTCAACTAATGTCAATGCTTTATATTACAAAGTCGGAGCAAGTGAAAATTTAGTTATTTTTTAATTTAACTTAGGCTTATGATTAATTTCTCAAGTTCACAACTTAAATCTTACATCCAATTAGCCCTAAAGATTAAATGCTCTACAACACATGGTCAAATGAATGCAAGGTGCTTCTAGAATCATATTGTTTCCCTAGACAACTAGGGGGTTCTTTTACTTGAAGGGAAATGAATATTTCTTTTGTTCACAAGAAAAATAGGGAAAGTAATCACACACTTCAAGAAAATAACAAAAAGTAAGAACTTACCTCTCTAACCTAGTCATACCATACTATGGAGCCCAACCAATATTTGGAAATTTGAAACCTACAATAAGACCTTAACCACTATGTTCCAAGAATATTTGCCACATTGCAAGAAGGTAGATCATTCATCACCAAATCCTTAGACAAGAGACTAGAAAAAATAATTATGAAATTTGTCAAATAATGTTGTAGTTACTGGTTATTATTCTCTTATTTGAAAAAGTTTCAACAAATATTAAATACAACACTACTGCAACTTCACAAAAAATTTAATCACACGAACCGAGAAAATATTGCAAACCCACACATAAAATGAACATCTATAATTTTGGAAAAATGCCCTGGAAAAACCCCAAAGGGAAATTAGTGCAGCAAATGCGGATTTTATTATTATTTTTTAGCAAAATCTATGATTGAACTTTTACAATTGCTTTCCATAAAATTGAAAAGCTCTAATAATTATTCTCTAGCATCGACACTTATTTAGATTAGATTAGATTTAGATTGAGATTAGAATAATTATCTCCAATCTCAATCTAATCTAATCTCAATCGATGTCTAAGATCATTTTGACCCCTTCAAATGACTTTTCTAGATGTCACTAGAGGAAAATCAATTTACCTCAATTAATCTCGATTAATTTATCCATTTCCCTAAGTTAGACTTAGGAAAATAAATAAATTGGTTAATTAATTCTAATTAAGGTAATTTTCCTTAGAACTGTTTCTAGGTATTAAAGAAAATTAGTCCATTTGTCTCTCTAGCCTCATAGACACCACCTGAGACTAGAACACCTACCCGAGCTACATGAACTAGTACTCCCTCTTAGCAAGGAAGGTGTTTTTCATAACACCCATCTTGTCTCTGAGGAAGATGAATATCGCCTTCCCCAATGCCTTCATCATAATGTCTGTTACCTGCTCATCTGTAGGTATTTAGTGTAGCTGAAAAATCATGCAATGTACACAACCCCTAATGAAGTGGTACCTAATGTTTATATTCTTGGACCTATCATGAAACATTGGATTCTCAAATAAACTAATGCAACTTTGATTGTCGCAGTGTATCACTGTCATCTCCATCCTCTACCCAAACAAGGTTACTAGTGGCTTCTGAAGCCATATGACTTCACATGTAGCCATGCTAGCTATTATGTACTTTACCTATGCAGAACTCAATGTCATGGACTTCTGCTTCCGAATGTAGCAAAGAAACAATCGATCCGATGTTGAAGCAACACCCTAAAGTTCTTTTCCAATCTAGTGAATTACTTACCTAGTTTGCGTCAGTATAGGCCATCAACCCAATACCATCACCTTGAACATACTTGATCCCATACTTGATTGTACCATGTAAATATCACATCACATGTTTTGTCACTTTCCAATGCACTCTATTTAATTAGAAACAACCTATAACACTTAATTAGAAACCTTTCAATGACCCTTCTACTACCTCTTTGAGAAGCCTCAACAAAATCTACAAGATGAAGCCAATTCTTCAACACTTTATTCACTCAAAAATTCATACTCTGCATAAAACACTTACTGTAACATGCTCAACAATCTATAATAATAACTTGATCTCCTTTAGCAAGTCCTTACAAGCATTGTGCAATGTTCACTCCACTGACAATTTTCTCACAATTCTTTACAATGTCTCTCACTCTCAATGGATCGAACCAAACTTTACAATTCTTTTGTACATCCATCTTTTCTGATCCTGATTAGGTCCTCCTTCACTTAGGACCTGGATAACTAACAATGCAAACTATTATATAACACATTGAATTTCTTTTTATGACCAATCATCTTCTTCAATAGATGAGAGACCTTTTCATTCTTAACACATGTTTTTGAGAAGAATGGCCTTATTTATTGAGGATACCATGGGTAACTATTAGAGCCTGAGCCTTGGTTTTTTGCGTGCTGCTCCCAGGGTTCACCACGAGATTTCCTGTATTTGACAACCATTTAGTGTAGATTTATGTGGGCATATAAGGTAAAAGTAATGGAAATTATGCAATCTGCGTAGGCATGAAGAGGAAATCAAGAGAAGATTCTATCAATATTGAATTTACTTCTTTCTCCTCCCAGACCTGCAACTCAAGGCCTGTATTTTTATGTTCTCGAGGAGTATCATTTGCAACATCAATGGATTCTCCCCTTTTGGATTGGGTAGGTGTCTCTTGTTGGGATCAGTTCCTCTATCATGGTTTGTCTAACGATTTTTTTGCTCTCATAGTCGTCAAACACCTTCTAGAAGGCTCTATCATCCCATAAGTGATTTAAAATGCACCTCGCGTCTTTTGACCTTTCCAGGGACTCAGTCAACTTGGCTACATGGGTACAAGTACCATAATGTTTTGATGGTGGACCATTCAATGTAGAGTGTACCTGTGTTCCCAGAGATATTCATTTTTAAGTGTCTTTGTCTCTTTTGAATTTGCATGTCTAGCATAGTTAGTCTTGGGATGGTTATCATATGACTATTTTTGGTGCCATCTTAACTGGAGATATTCCTGGTGTCAAATTTCTGTGTTCGGACAGAGACAATCCCTCTAGCCCAATGAATGGGACTAGTAACCTACATGAAAATATACAAGAGACTTTCCTAAATTACAATCGAAATGAGAGAAAGACGAAGATGGCCTACCTTGTTCTGATGCTATAATGTACTCCTTTGTTGAATACCTCAAATTGCTTGCAGCTCAGGCTCAGCTCTACTGCTCATAGTGTTTGAATTCCTACAAGAGATCAAAGACACAACGAAGCATACAAGTACAACTGGCATAATCGAAAGTAATCCACTTAACATATCAAGGAGCATTAAGATAAATGATGCATTAACACAAAAATTTATGGAAAGTGAACCAATAGTTGTATATATTAATAAAATAAAGGAGGAAGCATAAAACCAAGCCTTGATGTCAATAAGCTCTCATTGAGTGAATGTCCAAGTCCAAGCTCAAGCTCTCCAAGCAGTCCTTCTCCAAGCCAAATGAGTAGCATGTAGGAAGTAGCTCAACATAAGGGTGCAAACAATCAGAGACCAATAATTTTGGAATGGGGGAGGGTGAATATATAGGTAGGGATATGGAGTTATGATCTCTCCAAACATAGGGGAATCCCTCATCTCAAGGAGGTATCTCATAGGGATAAGATCAAAGGGAAATATTGGGAGAAATCGACCACATCCACACTGAACAACCTCCAGCTCATCATTCTGGAAGCCTCTATATCATGAAGCTTCTTGTCCTCTTTGGGAAAAATTTCCTTTTAGGGATCAATGTGAGTAGCCAAGCAAAAAGTGTGCTAATAGCATGAGGCCAATATATTGCAGCTAGCAATCAACACTAGTTTCCAGTGTTAGGGTTGCATTGATCTTGAAATTAGGGTTTTAGAGCTTACTTCTTCAAGGAAGGCTCAAGGAATGTTTCCATCAATGTTTCACGAAGGATATGAGCTACATATTAGGATGGGTACACTGCATGATTTCCAAGTTCCAGGCACTTTGGGGTATGACACAGAGAAGTGTAGGAGGCGTGACAAAATGATGTGTAAGAGATGCCCCCTAAAACATGAAGGTAGAACAGGTAGTGATGGTTGAGATTCTTTAAGAGCCTTTGCAAGGACGAGAACAAACACTATTAGGAGACCTGCAAATCAAGGACACATATACATATACATATATGATATCAAAACATGAATCCACGGTATGGACACAACCATTTGGATAGCAAGGACTATGTGAAGAGATCCATGGCATGGGCACGACCATCCAAATGAAAGGGATCACTTGTAAGTCTACGATCCAAGGTATGGACGCAACCACCTAATATAAAAGGATCATCATCATCATAAATATAGAGTCCCACGGTATCGTCACAACCATTCGTATAGAAGAAACATGTGTATAATCATTAACAATACATAACTCCACTCAACCTGAGTCATATCAGATAAAACTCAGGGTCTTGCGCTCTATCCCCCAACTTGATCAAAGTAAAAATTATAACATGCGAATGAATGTGTCGAAGTTGAACATGCTAGAAAACCACTTGATTACTGGCAAATGATGTGGACCATTAACAAGCACGAGAGGAACCACCAATAATGACAATGACCCTCAAGGTATGACTATACAATCTGTGAATATGAAAATGAAGTTGAAGCCGGACACTCGTGGAATCATCTTATCAAAGGCCAATGATGAAAACTTTTCATCAGATGCGAAGAACTTTCCATTAAGGCATCCAGGCTCTAAGGTATTGAAAGGGAGTCTCTAAGTCATCATCCTAGATAATGATTTGAAGTTTACATGAAGTGACCCGTCAAAGAAGGGCCATGACGATTCCCCCATCATCGACATGAAATAAGTAATAAAGTGGAATGAGTAGGATCCAAGATTGTAGAAAAGGGTCAGGAAATGTATAGGTAATGAACTACATATAGGACTTCTCTTTAACATCAGTGACATGACTCTGGAGCATGGCAGCAATTGACTCAACATAAGACCAAGGGTCATGATGACAAAATGGAATAGTCAGATGAGAGGCAAAATGGATCACCTAATCCCGGAAGTACAAGTGACTGAGCTACGATATCCCAAACGCGACACGAGAAATAAATGAGTGTTATGTTGAAGCGCAACATGCTTCCTCTACAAGCGATTTTCACTTTCATTTTCCCCACTATTTATAGCGAGTACCCCAATTATTTTTAATCACAAGATTGAAGGGGATAGGATATGCTTTTCATATAAGTTCATTCTTCAAATGAATCCATCCTAGTAATTTTTACGAGCCCTAAGAAAGAGAAACTCGGTCTCGTCATGGTGACAAGTCTCTCACCGTTTAATTTTTTACGAGTCCAATGGAAGAATAACTCATTGTCTTTTTCATATTTAGAGTTTGGAAAAGAGAAAGAAAAAATAGAACTCCATCATTTCCCTTTTCGTAATTTGTTTTTCGAACCTGAAAAGGTAGAAAACAATATTCGAGAGAACCTCTTGACCACATCGACCAAGATGTACCTTTTTCGTAAATAGTCAACATCAACCCAAAAGACGGGTAAACATATACTGAGATGACACTAATTCATTTAATTTAACAAGTTCGAAAAGACAAGTACTCAACAATATTTTCATATTTTGAGAGTCAGAAAAGAGCTTAAAGATGACTCCAGGGGGTGTTCCTTTTTTGTTTGTTTTAACGAGTCTGAAAAAGAGATAAAACAAAAATTCATTGAATCAGTATAAAATGATCATTGTAACCGCCGAAAAGACCTTGTAACTGCACAAAGACAACCACACATCACCGACATCGAGGAAAATAATAAAATATTGGTAAAAATGTGTTTAAAACTTATAAATAGACCAAAAGTAATTTTTACCATTTCACTTGGAGTAGGTTAGAGAGTGCATTTTACCCCATTTTCTTCTATTTTTCAGGCAAGCAGTGTGGGAGATCCAGGGCACCATTTCCCAAACCGTCAGTTGTAGGTAAGAGCTCTGCCTTTTCTCTTGCTTTTTATTTTACTTTCATGCCATTTCTTAGGGTTTTTGTCATTCAGGAGAGAGGATTTCAAAAATTAAAATCGAGGGTGATCAGCCCAGGTTTGCTCATCGGATCCGTGTTGATTTCCCCTGAGCCTAAAAGGATCTCACACTATCAGTGTGAGATTAATTAAAATAGTCACACTGGCCTTAGGATGGAAAAAATGAAGAGAAAACTTCTCTTTGGATCAAAATTTTTGAGTTTTTAACCCATGAAAATGCATTTAATCATTGTTAATGGTGGTTTTGCAAGAGATTTCGACAACATGGCCATCGAATGGAAGGAAAAGGGCCATGAGGGAGAAGATCACAAGGCTTCCCAAGATCTTGAATGTGTCAATTCTTTGAGGAACTGCGGGCTATTGAAATTCTTCTGAACCCTAGGACTCAGAGCTCAAAACAAGCTACTACACTATTTGATTAGTTTATGGGATGTTGATCAACATATCTTCATCATTGGAGACCAAGAACTAGAGCTGGAAGTAGATGATATCTACTTCATTACCAGATTGTCCAGAAAAGGGGGAAGAGTTCAACTCTTCGGAGCTCGTGTTGGAGGTGATAGCACTAATGCCTTAATTAGAAGGCATTAGCCGGGTGCAGAGACAACTGTGAGCGAGAAGGAGAAGATAGGAACCATTAACAACCTCCCTTGAGGACAATCCTACACACCATGGCCCATATAGTTGGGGCGCAGGCTTTGCACAAGATCTTGAAATCGTATTTCTAGTATGTGGTAGACTGCCTTACTCCAATAGTGTTCAACTGGTGTGAGGGGCTACTGGCCAACATGAAGAGGAAACTGACCAAAGGCAAGATGGGAAACTTGAAGTAGTTCGGCTTTGGTTCGATTTCAGTCACTTTCTTTGTGGAGCCTGTGCCCCTATTTTGGTACTAGTGGGTAGAGGTGGAGGATCCAGCTCCACAAGATCCGAGGCTGCTCAGATGGAGTGAGATCATTCCTCATGGAAGAGGGGGTCAGCGGATGCATTTCCCTCAACCGTTTTTTGGTTGGCTGCACTAACAATTGATCGTTGCAGATGACTATTCTTAAGTAGGATGCAGATCTGCCTCTACCACTAGGTGAACAGTGGATTGATGCAGGTAAAACTTGTTTCTGAATTGTTTCAAGTTTTATGAGTTTTTTTCATGTTAAAATGTAT
This sequence comes from Pinus taeda, assembly GCA_000404065.3. Lineage (NCBI taxonomy): Eukaryota > Viridiplantae > Streptophyta > Pinopsida > Pinales > Pinaceae > Pinus > Pinus taeda. Next base: position 16,676 of record APFE030253897.1, on the reverse strand, counting down.
GTGAGAGTTTACTTGTGATAAATGTACAGATGTAGGACTAGAAAAGCCTCCTGGCATGTCACCAATAGCACAACGGTTAGCACTTTAGCTAGAAGATGCTCCATATGAGGAAGGATCAGATCCTATGGTAGAGATGGAATGAAATATGGAAGTGATCACTCGAGGGATTCCAGAATATGAAAATATAGATGGCGTGCCACTATGATACCAAAGGGATATAGTAGGAGTGTTGTGAGACTGCATCGACTATTAGACCAAGTGATTAGAGCAGTCTCATGCTCACGAGCATCATGTGGGTGAATATCCTTTCTAGTTGTGTTTTTTGCACTATTGTAAGCTTTGAAAGCCATGTGTCTCGAAACACTTGATTTTGAGTTTTTGATGAACAAACTTTGACAGACACAATATATATATATATACATATGCATGTTTTTATCTTCTACTTATGTAATTTACAAAATTGATCATATCATGATGATATGATCAATTTTGTAAATTACACAAATGTCTACCAAGAACATAATTTCTAATGGATATGTTAATGTATTCAAACTCCGTGGAATGTGTTTATATGTGATATAATCAAAATTTCTTTCCGGTAATCGAACACATAGATACATACGTGAAATTTGTGGATTTCTTACTAAATAATGACTATTCAATTGTAACACAACGAGTTGTGAATCTAACTTAACAACTAAATTTCAAATGCTAAGAGCAACTGCTTCTAATAACAATTCAATAACTTCATTGTACTTGGAAATATTATTAGTTGTTTGTCCGAGGCAAATAGCTTGTAAATTTATCAACTTACTATCAGGGGCATAGAGTGCCCAAGCTCTGGAGGATAAGTTTTGTGTGTTACAACAAGTACCATCAGCAAAACCAACATAATGGTTTGACGACATCTGCAAACCAAGTGGAACACAAGATAAGCAGAAGGAACATGTCTACAAATAAAAAAATCACACCAAAAAATCAAAATTGTACACCAACGAATTCACAAACTAATGTACAAAAGTAATTACACAGAATTCACGCATAATACTTTTTCAGATAAAACCCGTTGGATGGCTGTGATAATGCATTACCTTCATATTCGACCACCTCATAGGTGCATTTTTGCAAGAAACATTTCACGATATATGGCCCATGCCACATAGGTTCGAACTTCCGAGCTCTCAACTTATCGTTGGCTTGATCATACAACAAGACCAAGTCACCCTCAGCAAAAATGTGTGTAGAAATAGTTTGATCAAAATGAGCTTTAACTTGTTTTTTTTATGCTTTGATCACCATCATAGCAATACGAAGGGTCTCGTCAAGCCTCTCAAGATAAAGTAACTGGTCCTCTTCAGGTGAGGTATCAGGGAGTAGTTCGATAGCTAATTTTAATGAATGGATTTCACACTTGGTTGGGAGCATCGCCTCTAAACCGTAAACCAACTAGAATGGAGTTAAACTAGTGGCAAGCCCAAATAACTGATAATATTTTGAGATTTCAATCCTTTTTATGCTTCCCAATGGTTCGCTGAAGTATAGTAATCAAAAAAAATTTAATTTCTTCAACTTGGCCATTGGCCTGTGGATAGTAAGGAGTTGAGCTATCATGGTGAAGACCCAACTGAGTAGTCAACTCTGCCATCATGTACTGATGAAAATGTGATTAAATGGCTTGAGGGACACAAAAATGGTCTATGACATGATTAAAGAGGAACTGAGCAGTAGTGATACCGTTAACATTATATGTAAGCGTCGCCTCGGCCCATTTAGCGAAATAGTCGACAACGACAGTGATATAGCATGCCCCCCAGCCAAGTGAGGGTTACATGTCAAGAAATCTATGCCCCATTATCAAATTGGCCAACGGTAATGACTAGGTGTAAGGGTGCTGGTGGGGCACATTATTTGCGGTTATAACTCTGACATTCATGGCACTTTTGAATAGCCAAAATACAACCTTTGAAGATAGAAGGCCAAAAATAATCGACGCGAAGGATTTTATGAGTAGTGGCATAGCTTGACATGTGACCACCACATGCCCCAGAGTGGCAATCATTCAAGACTCGTCCAACCTCTTCAAGTGTTAGACATCTGCGAAGAACAAAACCAACAATGACTCGGTACAATATATCACTAATAATCCAATAAGGTTGAGACTGATGCTGGATGCAGCGTCATTTAGATCGAGACAACTCGGATCAAAAGGTTTGTGTTTGAAGATAAAAAATTATATCTACATACCATAGGTTGAGAGTGATGATGAGAAGAAAAGTTTCATTAGGAATCTACTCAATGGAATCAATGGAGGTGTTTGTGGAAGGAAGGGCACAGATCAATTCGGCAAAAACGAAAAATTTTCTTTGATTTGGCAGTAATGAACTCCAAATCAAACTCTTGCAGGATAACAATCCATTTAGAGTATTCCCCCCCAAGCAATTGACAAGTCAAAATATAAGTCATGGGGTTACAGTCATAAATCACTATTGTCTTCCATAGAAGAATGTAATGGAAAAATCGTTTAACATCATGGGCTTCTGCCAAGGAAAGTTTCTCGACATGAGCATATCGAGTTTTAGCGTCAATAAGATTTTGACTCAAATAAGAAAACACATGTTCATTTCCATCATCATCATCTTAGATCAATACCATAGAAATGGTACTATCAGCTGCGGCCAAGTATAGGAAATAATCATGACGATAGTCAGGGGGTTGCAATAAAGGAGCACTGATGAGTGTTTTCTTTATAGCATCAAAATATCATTGGGTAATTTCATCCCAAATGAGTGGGATCCCCTTTCTAAGCAAGTGAGTAAATCCCTTGGTAAGTTCCGCGTAGTTAGGGACAAAGCAATGAAGAAAATTAGCCTTTCGTTGCAAACTCTACAATTGGTGTAGTGATGTAGGAGGGGGTAAATTTACAATAGCCTCAACTTTTAGAGGATCTATTCAGATACCTTATTTTGACACAAAAAAAACCCAAAATATGATCAAATTTTCTGCAGAAGACAAACTTATGTGGATTAAGAAGGATATTATAGTGTCGACAATGCAAAACGATGGTTAGAAGGTGGTCCGGATGGTCACAATGCTTAGCAAAATGAGCTGGTAATTCATCTAGATAAGGTTGAAAAATGTGTTTAATATCATGAAAAGCATATGAAATTACTCTCTGAAAGGTAGCACCAGCATTTTTCAGGCCGAAAAGGAGCTTCTTATAGGCAAAAGTCCCCCATGGACAGATGAAAGCGGTCTTGTGTTGATTAGCGGGTAATATATTAATCTAGTTGTAACCACAAAAAACCATCCATAAAAGAAAATATCTCATATGCAGTGCACTCATCAATGATTTGATCAATAAATAAAGTGGGGGAATTATCTTTAGGGCATGCGCAATTGATCTTGCGGTAATCAACACAAACTTGGATTGTTCCTTGCTTTTTAGTAATAGGTACAATATTAGAGACCCAATTTATCAACGAGATAGGGTAAATAAAACCAGCTTTTAGAAGTTTTTCAACTTCTCCCTTAATAGAAACAACCTTCCTGGGATGTACGGGATGAAGCAATTGGCAAACAGGCTTCACACCAGGATACGTGGGTATTTCATGCACCACAATAGCCAGATCAATACCAGTCATTTCCTCATACGACCAAGCGAAGACATCGTGAAAATCGTTGAAAAGGTCAGTGTAAACCCCAATCTCATCAGGAGAATAGGAAACCCCAAAGTGAATGTTCTCAAAAATTCCAAGTTTAATGGAAATGTCAAGTGACATGGTTACAATAATATTTCCCATATTACCTTTGGAGAAAACCTTGTGGACCAGAACATGTGTTTGAAGTGGACGCGTCGGTTATGAGAAACAAAAGCTTTAAGACATGGAGGGATCTCACTTAGTCTTGGAAGAAAATGAGGAACTATGATGGATATTGTTCCAAGGAGTTTTATCAAGAGACATAACCTTAAAAATACTCTCGCCGATGGGGAATATCTCGTTCAAGGGATCCGGAGAATCCCAAGAACCAAGCTAAGGAGATTGTGAATAGGTATCTAGGTTCATATTAAGAACAACATGACTTCATGTTATGTAACCAGCTCACAAAATAGAAGAAAAGATAGATCAACGACTTCAAAATCATCCTCTTTGAGGGGGAAACCTTCTTGACATTACATAAATGAACAATTCTTGGATGATACAAATGAAAAAACCTCATTTCTATATATAAGAGTCTAAGGGGTCACAATATAATTAGAGCCAGCATAACAATAATAATGAAAGGTCACAACAATAACATTAGTTGGTTTCTATTGGGCACAATAATAACAATATGGGGACAACATGGGCACAAAAATAACAATAAGGGACTACAATGACAATAATAATAAGGGAATACACTAGTATTATAGGGAACTAACATGCCCCTCTCCTTCAAAAAAGTGTTGTACTCAACGCTTGAGTAGTTTTGGATGCTTCTATATAAAATTCTCATTGTCCCATGTGGAATCTTCAGTGGGTAAGTTCTTCCACTTGATGCGATACTTTGAAATTGATCGATTTCGTAGCTGTTGAGTTCTTGTTTCCGTTATTGCTTCAGGTTCTAATATGATTTTTCCTTCCTCTTCAAGTTCTAGAAATATTGTTTAAACTGGGAGCTTGTCAGTTATAACCTTCTTTAAGCATGAAACATGGAAAATTAGGTGCACTCGGGAAGATGGCGAAAGTTCCAATTTGTATGCCATAGTACTAATCTTTTGCAACACCTTGTACGAACCATAATACTTTGGTGATAATTTATTATCCTTCTTAGCTTCTTGAGGGACATTTGTTTGTATGGTTATAGTCATAGAAATACGCAGTCACTTACGTCAAAAATTATTTCCCTGCGATGTTGATATGCCTGTTTTTTCATTCTATTATGCGCCACAGTCAGGTTACCCTTTAAGAGACGGAGAAATTTTTGTTGATTCTCAATGTGATCTTCCACTTCTTGAACCGTATAATTTATGTTAAATATGATGTGATGGACGGTGGATGATATCCATAAAGTGCCATAAATGGGGTCATTTTTGCTGCAGTATGGAAGGAAGTGTTATACCACCATTCAGCTAGAGGAAACCATTTGACCCATTGTGTTTGTTTATCAGATACAATGAAACAAAGATATCCTTCTAAACATTTGCTCATTGTCTTAGTTTTCCCATCAGATTGAGGATGATAAGATGAGCTATGAGCTAATTGAGTACCCAAACAAGAAAATAATTATGTCCAAAAAATTCTAGTGAAAATAAGATCTTTGTCGCTTACAATAATCTTTGGGTTTCCATGTAGCTTTTGAGTTGTTTCCATAAATGTAGTAGCAACTGTACTGGATTTAAATGGATGAGATAATGCACAAAAGTGTGCATACTTGATAAGCCTATCAACTGCCACCATGATGGCACACTTTCCTTCGGACTTGGGTAAACCTATGATAAAATCCATTGAAACCTCCTCCCAACATTGACTTGGAATGGATAAAAGTTGTAATAGACATGGGGTCTTAATTGTCTCAACTTTATTTTGTTGGCAAACCAAACATTCCGCCACAAACTTTTGAATATCAGATTTAAGGCCATCCCAAAAAAATCCTTCTTAACCCTGTGGTAAGTTTTAAAAAATCATGAATGCCCTCCTAGGGACAGGTGTGCAATTCTAAAAGGATCTTTTGTTTGAGTTGGGAATTCTTACAGAGGTATAAGTGATATTTTTACCATAAAGAATCATTTTTCCAGCTAAATGTATCAGATGTGTTGGGATCTTGCTGCAACTTTTGAAAGAGTTCCCACACTTCTTTGTCATTCTTCCATTCATCCCTTGCTTTGTTTATCCAATCTGATTGGATAATAGAAATGGCACAAAGAAATGCCTCTACATTGTCATCCTCTCTTGAGAGTGCATCTGTAATAACATTTTCCTTCCCTTTCTTGTAGATGATTTCAAAGTCATAACCCAACATCTTTGTGACCCATTTTTGCTACTCTTTTGAAGATAATCTTTGTTCTAAAAATGATTTAAGACTATCATGATCCTTTTTTTATCTTGAAGTGTCTTCCCATTAGGTAAGGTCACCATTTCTTAAGTGCATGTAGTATTTACAACATTTCCTTTTCATAAATATCTTTTTGTAAATACTTTCCCTTGATTGGACGACTTTCAAAAGAAATGGGTCTTTCTTCTTGCATTAAAACAACACCAATTCAATTTCCTTAGGCATCACATTGCACAACAAAGGTTTTTGTGAAGTCTGGTGTGGCTATGACCAGTGCTTGGCACATTGCCTCTTTAAGATGTTCAAAGGCTTTCGTTGCTTCTGAACTCCAAGAAAATGCATCTTTCTTCAGTAATGTTGTTAGAGGTGCTACTATTCTACCATAATTCTTAACAAACTTGTGATAATACCCTGTCAAACCAAGAAATCCTCGCAGATGCTTTATGGATGTGGGGATTTTCCATTCTTTAATGGCTTTAATTTTGCTAGGGTCTACCTTAACACCTTCATGAGATACAATATGACCCAAATATTCTACCTCTTGTACTCCAATGAAACATTTGGAGGTTTTTGCATATATTTTTTCTCCTCCAATAGTTTGAGAACTCTATCAACATGTTGAACATGATCCTTCCAAGACTTGTTGTATATTAATATATCATCAAAAAATACTAACCCAAATTTTCTAAGGAAGGGTTTGAAAATGGAATTCATTAAACATTGAAATGTAGAAGGTGCATTGGTAAAGCCAAAAGGTATGACCAAAAATTCATAATGACCCTCATGAGTTCTAAATGTTGTTTTCGGAATGTCTTCAACCTTCATTCTGATTTGATGATATCCTAAACGAAGGTCCAACTTGGTGAAGTAAATTGCTCCATGCAATTCATCCAATAATTCATCAGTGATAGGAATGGGAAATTTATCTTTAATAGTGAGCTTGTTGAGCTCCCTATAATCCGGACACATGCACCATGATCCATCCTTCTTGTGCACCAATACTATTGGAGCAGAGAAAGAACTTTGACTAGGTTGAATTATACCAGCCTCTAGAATTTCTACAACCATATGTTCAATTTCACTCTTTTGGGCACAAGGATATTTGTAAGACTTGATGTTTGGAGGAAAACTTCCTCGAATCAAATCAATAGCATGATCATGATCATGAATAGGTGGGAGGCCTTTGGGAGTCTCAAATACCTTGGAATGACTATTCAACACTTTTTGGAGATATGGAGAAATAGATGATTTCGATGTGGGAACCTCTAGCAAACATAATTGTGCAATTATGCCACATTGTTCCTTCTTTAGAAGCTTTGTCATGTCATTAAAGTTGATTATATTTCTCGGTTTCCCTATGATACCTCTTAATTCAACTTACTTTCCTTCTGAAAACAAATTCAAGAAAAGTTCTTGAAAATTGAAAGTTACCGTACCCAAAGATTGTAGCCATTGGACTTGTAGGACAACATCAACAGCACCCATTGGAATGGAAAGCATTGGAATATTAAACACATATTCTCCCATGGACAGCTTGATATTATGGAACTTTCTAGAGAAATTTATGGTTCTTCCATTTTCATCCATCACTTGACACTCTAGTGCTAGATATAGGAAGCAATTCAATTCCTTCGCTATCTTACAATGAATAAAATTATGGGTACTACTCGAATCAATCAACACTATTACCTTTTTCTTCTTGATACGTCCTTCTATCTTGATAGTTTGAGGAGTGGTAATTTCAGCCAATGCATTACAAGATATGGTCAGATTCATTTCTTCTTTCTCTAGGTTTCTTTCCTAGTGTGTATCCTCTTCTTTTGATGTTTCTTGTTCCTTTTATTCTTCCCCTTCACAATCTATGTAATTTATTCTCAGCACACTTATGACCATTAATGTATTTACTATCACAACTATAACAAAGCCCTTTTTCTCTTTTTTCTTCCAATTATTGTAGTGTCAACCTTGTAGGTTTTGGATGGCTAGGGGCAACAACAATTCCATCTTTATAGTTGTGATTGGTAGGCTTCCTTGTTTCCATTATTTTTCTTTCAATTTTTCTTGCCAACCTAAATGCCTTCTCCAATGAATCAGGTTCCCAAAGGCGAACCTCCTGTTGGATGTTATCCTTTAAATTCCCTATGAACAAATCAATCCTATGCTCCTCTGGAATATCTTTTACTCTTATATTCAATTTTTGGAAGTACTCAATGTGCTCCACCATTGAACCCTTTTGTTTGAGATTTATCAATTGGCTAAAAAAAGTGTTGTTTTTTTGTATCCTCATAATGTGATATCATTTCTTTCTTAAAAATTGCCCAAGTGACAATTTGTTTACGAGAGAAAATCCATCGATACCATACAAACTGGCTGGGTTCCAAATATAAAGCTGCGATGCGTACTTTTGTTGTTTTTCACATTATGGATATCAAAATATTGCTCCATATGTAGTATCCATGTTGTGGGATCCTTGCCATCAAACTTCCTCATATCGATCTTTGGAACATGGTGGGTATTCAATCCAATGTTAGAGTCTATTAAATCATGACTAACATTTATTTTTTTCTCATCATGAGTTTCCTCTACTACCTTTTCGCCATTAGGAATCATTTCTTGTAGCAACTTTGCCACACCTCCTTTCAAACCTTCCATGTCTTTCTTAAAATATTTATGTTTACTTCTAAGCCATCCATATTAGCTTCCACGCCATTCATCTTAGCTTACATGACTTTCTTTAAACCATCCATCTTAGCTTCTGTTACCTTTTGTGAGAGTGAAATTTGTTGCACTTGGTCTCGTAATTTTGATATATCATGTTGCATTTCTTCCTCTTCTTCACGAGTCATGCTAGAGCTTTCAGGTTGCTTACTAGGTGTTTCCATTTTCTTTCTTCGGGGCATCAATTAATGATAATTATGCTTCACTATGCCCTTTGAATTCCTTCAAACTAATTTTTCAAACCAAACTTAAGAAAAATTTTAAAAAGACGACACACCTTTTTTCGCTTTGTAGGAGCTTGATATTAAATCTATTGTATCTATGTAATTTCGGATCTCCAAGATCTGAAATTTTGTCTTGTAGTAGCCCTCTGTGTCCTCTTTCTAACCTCACAAGTCTGATCAATATTGGATTATCCAAGAAAGAGTTATTCCAAATCTCCCACAATGACTTGATTATAGACTAGTTCAGTAGAGCGAACTTGTACGAAGTGCCACGTGTCCTGGTTTTGATCTTAGACCAGGAAACGATACCCAAAAAACAAAAGTCCGTATTACTTCTGTACCATTTTAATAAATTGCAATATGATGCTTAGAGAGAATGTTATGATGATTTTCCCTAGGTCACATGTTTGCGATATAATTAAGGATCTTGCAAAAACCCTAACTTCCTTGGATCATATCTCCGAAAATATAGCGAGATGAGATCTGAAATTCGTATCCATGGTTCACCAATATTTCGGCTCAAATGGGTTTCAATTTCAGATTCTGAAACTTTGTAGAAACAAGGTTATAGAGAAAATTCAACAATGGCCTATTTGAAGCATCGAAACCCTAGAATCCAAAGCTTTGATACCAATCGTTATGCAATGAGCTCACAAAATAGAAGAAAAGATAGATCAATGACTTCAAAATCAATCTCTTCAATGAGACAACCTCCTTTACATTACACAAATGAACAATTATTGGATGATACAAATGACAGGACCTCCTTTCTATCAATAGGAGTCTAAGGGGTCACAATATAATTAGAGTCGACATAACAATAATAATGTAAGGGCACAACAATAACAATAGTGGGCTTCTATGGGGCACAATAACAGTATGGGGACAACATGGGCACAAAAATAATAGTAAGGGGTGACAATGACAATAATAATAAGGCAATACACTAGTATTATAGGGACCTAACACTTTATGAAGCAACTGCGAAAGCCGTGACAATTTCATGATAAGCTTGTTCCAAGGGACTTAGCGGCATAACGCCACAAAATGAATCAACCTAATATGAAGAAGGAATGATCCATGGGTTAGTAGAGACAGAGATCATGTTGATCGAGGCAACATGCAGAGGTGGGAGAGAAAAAGTTTCCATTAAAGAAGAATCTTTAAAAAGACTTGCCGCCATGCTCTCATATGGAATATCGGTATTTCCCACATATGGGACGTTGACATTCGAGGCATTGGAAGAGAAAAATGACAATTGATCGACGGTGACAATTTTTCCTTCATGAGGAAAATGGAGCACCCAGAATAAATAGGAAACCACACAAAACATGGTATGGGTCCAACTTCGTCCAAGTAGAACATTGTAGTTCAGATTTGCATCTACAACTTCCACTTCTAGCTCGGGAGTCTTCCCTTCCAAAGTGATGGGAAAACTTGTGAGAATACCATAAGGACGGGAGCCTCTGCCATCAAAGGCCTCCAAGGTGTCTAGGGACTGGTTAAGAGGTGGAGAGCTAATAGATTTCCAACACAAAACCGACATGATGCAGGTAGAAGAACCTTCATCAATGATAGTGTGATAGATTGTCTTTCCTTTTATAATGACTTGAATAAAAAATGCAATCTGCTAAGGAAGACGAGGAACATGGTTTTCAAGATCGACAGTAATCAAGTTTGAATTAGCAGGATTGATGCCTTCTATAGTAGACAATAATGATTTTCGTTGCGTTGGACATGTTTGGATAACTTAAAAAGAAGACATCACCGAAGGTGCTTGAGCTAAATCTTCGGCAATACTGTAATGTTGAGCAACTCTAGCATTTGGATTATAGGATGACTTCCGAAGCACATCTTTAGGAGGAAATTGGATAACGGATTCATTATTAGGTCTCTCAATATGGAGAGGACCAGAACTTGGTGGGTGGAAGTAGAAGGTATATCAATGGCCTCTTTTTCCACCGTCTTCTTTTGAGGGGTTTGATAATCTTTCGATCGAGTGGCTACAGAGCTAGGAAATGAACCCATCATCATGTAAACCTGAGAACCAGATGAGCTAGAGGATTGTGGATGGTCTACCAACTGAGTCTGTTGAGATGGGAATGGTTCTTTCAAAACAGCCAGAGTCCCTTTCAATAAATGAATCACTTCGGAACGTCGGGGACAATCCTTGGTATAATGATCTTCCTCACAAATGAGGCAAGAATATTTCAGCTTTCGTTTGGAGGCATCATCAACAGATGACTTAGGAGGATCCTGTTTTGGGGTATCATATTTTTCTTTACCTTTACCCTTCTTCTTACCTTTCGAGGATTTATCTGCCGTGATAGACTAGACGACATTGACCTCAGAGGTTTTACCAGGATTTGATGGGTTTGTCGAAGGATGACTAGAATTAGTTTTCGAAATAGATTTTTTCTTTGTAGAAGATTTAGTGGAAGTTTAAGATACTGATCCAATTATACCATCAACGAGTGGCACATCGGGAGACTTCGAAGATGCTATATTTGAAGATGACCTTGGAGCATCAGGAAAAATTTCATATAGCATGCCAGATTGGGAATAAACCAAATCCAAATACTGGGCATGGGAAATAGCCTAGTCCTCGGTAACATAGCCACCCATTGCTATATCTACAATTATTTTGTTTATGAATGACTTGGTGAACCATTCAGTCAACAACTCATCAGGGATTTCAAATTTGATGAGGCAACGCCAACATCTTCATTCATGGATGTGATCATAGATATGGGTAGTGGTATCCTGCTTTAGAGATGTGAGAAAATGAGTACTAGATTCATAACGAACCGGTAGCTGGAATGTTGGGCTGTGTTATATTCTTTCCACGACTAACCCACATAGTGAACCGGGGGGTTGGGGGGGTCACAGGGGGGACGGTAGCCCCCCCTTCGTTGCGTCAATCGGTAACCCCCCCTGTCCAGGGGGTTTGAGGGGGGCGGGTAGCCCCCCTCTACGGGGTCCGAGGCAGTGCCCTGGGATTTTTATTTTTTTTTGGACGCTATATTAGGTTGGGCAAACCTACCTATGGTTTTCGGTCCATGGTTTTGGACGCGATGGTTTTCTGTCCATGGTATTGGATGCTTTGGCATGTATATATATGTATTGTAACATTGAAAGGAATATAATGAAAAATCAAGCTGGGTAGTCTGGTTTTGGGATCAGGGGAACCTCTCTGTCTTTTTTGTTTATGTTTTATGCTTCACATTTATTTTCTGTGTTTAGGAATTTGTTCTCAGGTAATTTCTATCAGGGTTAAACTACATGGTATCAGAGTTTTTGGCTCAAGGGACCTTTATGCTGAGGGGTTTTGCTCGGGCCGTGGTCAGGCCTGTTCAAGTGGAGATTACGAGATCGATTATGGTGGGAAAGAAGATGGCAAGTTTTGGAAAGATAGAGATCAAGAAATTTAATGGTCAGAGTTTTGAGTTGTGGAAACTCAATATGGAGGATCTGTTGGTGGATAAAGATCAGTGGATCGTAGTAGATCCGGGTACTAAACCAACGAGAGTGCCTGATGAAGAATGGAAGAAGTTGGATTGAAAAGAAAAGAACACAGTATGATTGTGTGTCTCAGATTCAATATTGTTGAATGTATTAGGGGAAGCTACGGTGAAGGCTTTGTGGGACAAGTTAGGGACTTTGTACCAACATAAGTCTCTAGTGAATAAACTTTTCCTGCGGAAAAAGCTGTATAAGCTGAGGATGAAAGATGGAGACTCGATGACAAAGCATCTAAATGCATTTAATACTATGGTAAGTCAGTTAGAATCTGTTGATATTAAAATTTCAGATGAACATAAGTGCATCAGTTTGTTGTTTTCTCTACCAGATTCGTGGGATAGTCTAGTTATTGCAATAGGTATCAATGCAACTGCCTTGTAGTTTGATGAAATAGTCTCAGCATTACCGACAGAGGAGATGAGATGGAAAAATATGGAGAGCCAGAATGGTGATGCCTTGTCTGGATGAGGATGGTCCTAGAAAAAAAACAAAAATAAGTCATCGAGTGGGAGACCTAAATCTAGAGGGGAATCTAAATCTCATGGAAAACTTGTAAAGGTGGTTTGCTGGAAATGCGGAAAGGAACGACACTTCAAAAGGGACTGTATGTTATGCTTTTAACCTGCAAAAGATACCCAAATACAGAATATGCGAAGAAAAATACCCAGAACATAGAATAGTGAGATTCAACAGCAAATACTTTATTATTTAGAAGCAATGTTCACTGGCCTCTTCGAGGGGGCAACCTCCAATAGAGCAGAGCTCGATTCAAAAATAAGAGACACGATGCTCCTTGCAGGGAGTCTCTATCCTTTATATATGACTCATACATGTAATACCATGGATCAATACCATGGGTTTTATTGATACCATCTACCTAATACTAGGCCCATTTGCAACTAACTCTGGTCCCGTAATAAAGAGCGGGTTAACCACTTACAGTTATTAATATGGGCTTTATTGACTCTTTATTATGACGTGATCCCACTACATAAATAAGGGGGTTAGGGTGGGACCCTAACATGCCCTCCCCCTTAAGAATAGCCTTGTCCTCAAGGCTGGAGCTGCGGAAACTGCTGAAGAATAGTTGCTGGTTCCCAAGTTGCATCTTCCGGGGAGGTGTCTTTCCACTTGACGAGGACTTCCTTAATCACTCGGCCACGCAGGGGTCGTTCTCATGTGTCCATGACCTATTCAGGTTGGAGCCAGATTGACCCTTCCTCGTCAAATTCAGGTAGATTGGTTTGAATTCTGCAATTTTTCCCAATCACTTTCTTGAGGCATGAGACATGGAAAACTGTATGGATTTTTTCCGTAGGCGGCAAAGCCAACTTGTATGCTACTTCTCCAATGTGCTGAAGTACTCAATATGGTCCGTAGAATTTTGGAGATAGTTTCTGACAACCCTTGTCTTTGAGTGATGTTTGCTTATAGGGTTTCAGCCTCAAAAATACATGATCCCCTTCCTGAAATTGGCGCTCTAAGCGATGCTGATCTACTTGTTGCTTCATGCGGTTTTGAGCTTGATGAAGATTCTCTCTAAGATAGGCGAGCATGGTTGAACGACTTTCTAGGATTTGATCCACTGCTTGTACCTTTGAGCATCCTTTGATATAAGAAGTAGGGGAAGGAGGGAGTTGACCATATATTGCTTCATAGGGAGTCATTTTGGTGGTGGCATGATAGTTGGTGTTATACCACCATTCAGCTAGAGGTAACCACTGAACCCATAGATGTTGCTTTTCTGAAGTGAAACACCTAAGGTAGGTTTCCAGACATTTGTTGATGCCTTCAGTTTGACCATCTGTTTGTGGATGATAGGAAGTGCTGAGTTTTAGATGGGTGCCTTGTAGCCTGAAGAGTTCCTGCCAAAAATTACTAGTGAAGGTCGGGTCACGATCGGACACAATAGAAGTGGGCATGCCATGCAATTTGAAGATATGATCCATGAAAGGTTGAGTGACCAGATTCGATGTAAACAGATGGGGTAGGGCGCAGAATTGAGCATACTTCGAAAGTCTGTCCACAACCACCATGATGACTGACTTGTTTCCAGACTTTTAAAGACCTGTAATGAAATCCATAGAAACCTCCGTCCATATTGATGCCGGGATGGGCACTGGTTGTAATGTGCCTGGTGCTTTGACAGTCTCCCCTTTTTGGCGTTGACATACATCGCATTCTGCTACAAAATTAAGGATGTCCTTTTTCATGTCTGTCCAAAAAAATGATCTTCTGGTGCGAGCATACGTCTTCTGAAAGCTTGAATGTCCTGCAAGGGGGGATGAGTGCAATTCTGCCAAAATGCGACTTTTGAGGTTGAATGTTGCTGATATTACGACTCTGTCCCTGTAGCGAAGAATCTCATTCTCCCACGAGTAGCCCTTGGTGGGATCTGGATCCGCCTGCAATTGAGAAATGAGTTGGGAGAGCCCAGGATGTGAAAACCATTCCCTGCGAGCCTCTTCAATCCATTTTGGAATGGGAACGGAAATTGCTAGTAGCGTGCTTTCTTCCTCAAATTGGCGAGATAATGCATCTGCTACCCTATTTTCTTGCCCTTTTTTGTAAATGATCTCATAATCATATCCCAGCATTTTGGTGAGCCATTTATTTTGTTGTGGGGAGGATAGGCGTTGCTCCAAAAAATATTTAAGACTGTGATGGTCTGTGCAGATTTGGAAACGTTGCCCCAGTAAGTAAGGTCACCAGGTCTCCACTACATGTAATATGGCCATCATTTCCTTCTCATAGGTAGATTGACCCAGATTCTTACCACTTAGTTGTTGGCTTGTGAAGGCCAAAGGTCGACCTTCGTGCATTAAAACTGCCCCAATACCTGTACCCGAAGCAACACATTCAATGACAAAAGATTTGGTGAAATCCGGTAGTGCTAAGACTGGAGTGGAACACATGGCATTTTTTAGAGCTGTAAATGCTTGTTGTGCATCCTCATTCTAGAAGAATGATTTTTTCTTCAGGATTTGTGTGAGGGGCTTCGCTA
Organism: Pinus taeda; assembly: GCA_000404065.3. Taxonomy (NCBI): domain Eukaryota; kingdom Viridiplantae; phylum Streptophyta; class Pinopsida; order Pinales; family Pinaceae; genus Pinus; species Pinus taeda. The sequence continues at coordinate 1,175 of APFE030253897.1, read as the reverse complement.
TGCGACCATAATTGCGGACGAATTTGTGATAATAGCCTGTGAGGCCCAAAAATCCTCTCAGGCTCTTCAAAGTCTTAGGTTGAGGCCAACCCTGCATTGCCTAGATCTTTTTGGGGTCCACCTTAACACCTGCACGCCCCACAATGTGGCCCAAATACTCAACTTATTCCATGCCAAATGAACACTTGGACATCTTAACAAATAATTCATGCTTTCGGAGCAGTTGCAAAAGTAGATATACATGTTGAAGATGTGCGGCCCAAGTGCAACTATAGATGAGGATGTCATCGAAGAAGACAAGAACGAATTTCCTGAGATATGGTTTGAGAAGATGGTTCATAAGGCTTTGAAAAGTAGATGGGGCATTACAAAGACCGAATGGCATAACCAAGAACTCATAATGGCCTTCATGAGTTTGGAAAGCGGTTTTTGTAATGTCGACTTCCTTCATGCGAATTTGGTGGTAGCCTGAGCGAAGATCTAGCTTAGTGAAGAATTGAGCCCCATTGAGTTCATCGAGCAAATCATCAACCACCGGGATGGGAAATTTATCTTTGACTGTCAAATTATTGAGGGCCCTGAAGTCTGGACACATATGCCATTCCCCATCTTTCTTGAGTACCATGACCACCGGTGATGAATAAGGACTAATGCTGGGACGTATGACCCCTGCTTCCAAACGTTCCTTGATTATTTTTTCTATTTCATTTTTTTGGGTGAACAGATTTTAAATAGGGGCACACATAGGGGCGCACATAGGGCTTTCACTTTTAGAGGGTGGAAGCTCATGAGGCTTGTCAAAGACCGGCAGATGGTTATTTAAAATCTGTTGCATCTCCGGGTGAGTCGGCAGAGACTTAGTTTTGACTCCCTGGATGGCATTAAATTGAGCTATAACTCCATGATGTCCCTTTTTTAGCAATTTTTCCATCCTATGCGAGCTGATGATAGAGGGGGCTCCCGCCTGGAGTCTGTTACACTGAAATTTGTCACCATGACTATTGGCAGTTAATATGGCTCCATCAATAGTCATATTATCCTCCTTGTCAAGCCTCATACCTCTGCTCTTCATGTCAAACTTCAAAAAGAGAGAAAGTCACTTAAAAACATGTTTATCTCTGGGTACGCAGGTTCTCTCTACCCTGCTTGCGTGTACGCACTCCAAACATACTGTA
>APFE030253896.1:26763-43914 GCA_000404065.3 Pinus taeda | reverse complement strand
GGAGTAAATATAAAAAAATGTTTTATTTGTTTACCATACCTCTAGCTTATTTATATTTTTATTAATTTACCATACCTTTTTTACAAATATGGTATTTCGCCCATAGGATTCACTTAAATAAAACCTCTTTCTTGAGCCTTCATAAATAGAATGAGGGTTATGGAATAAATATAAGAAGAGGTTTTATTTATTTACCATGCGTCTAGTTTATTTATATTTTTATTTATTTACCATACCTTTTGAGTAAGTATAAAAAGACGTTTTATTTATTTCCCATACCTCCACTTTAATTATATTTTTATTTGTTTACACCTTTGCATGTATATAAGGTGACTTATGGAGTAAATATAAAAAATGTTTTATTTATTTACCATACCTCTCATTTATTTATATTTTTATTAATTTACCATACCCCTTTTATAAATATGGTATTTGGGCCTTTGGCCCATAGGATTCACTTAAATAAAACCTATTCTTGAAAATCTGCAAATGGAAGGTTGTAACACCTAATTTCAAGGGCTAAATTTACCTTTTTTACCCCCCCTTAAAATAAGGTGGGCTATTTGAGGTGATTTGTAAAAATGTACTATGATACAAAATATCTGCCCACTAAAAATTTAAAACCCCTTAATTTCGCCAAAGGGCCAACATTTGCCAAACCCCTTAATTCCCCCAAAGGGCGAACATTTGCCCCTAAAATTTTCTATGCCACGAATTCACTGGAAGCCTGGTAAATTCTCCACCTTACCCTTAGGCCACAAGCTAATTGGAGAGTCATAATACTTTATCTTGGGGTTGGTAATTTGAATTTTTTAAAAGATTCTTTTCTTACTGGAACAATTCCTCAGATTCTAGGCAACTTGACTTGCACTGATAAAGTCTAGGCAACTTGACTTGCACTAATAAAGTGTGAGTTGCTTGCATAGTTAATGCTCGAATTGTTCCCATCTGGGTTTGTGAAAGTCCATTACTTTTTGACTATAAATTTCCTTTATGTTCAATTTTCAAGAAGTTGATTATCTTGTTCTTTCTTTTGCACTACTCAGATATTTACACAGTAATAATATCACGGGATCTATTCCACCAGAATTGGGGAACATGACAAAGCTGGGATACCTGTAAGAGATTCCAATCACATATTTTGTGATGAATGATATGTAAGAAATGGAAACTTGATGTGCATGATAAGAAATAGCTCTTTAATAGTCAACAGTTGTATGCATATGCAGGCAACTAAATGACAATCAGCTGACTGGGCAAATTCCACCTGAGCTGGGAATTCGGAACAGTTGTTCGAATTGTAAGTTTGTGTCCAAATCTTTTTCTAGAAAGTGGAGATAAAAATGATAGAAATATCTTGAAACCTCCCATACACTAAACATTAATCTATGATATTTTTTGGATTCTTGCTATAAGTATTCAACATTCCAAGGTTGTATTTTTTTTTGAGACAGAAATCTTGCCAAAAATCAACTTGAAGGTCCGATCCTAGAGAATATTAGTTCATGTGTTGCTCTTATTTTCTTGTAAGTGATATAATCTTCAAGACAAGTGATGAATTTGCAGATCATAATTTCCCACTGGCTAACAATATTAACGTTGTGCCTTCATTGTCCTTTGTCCTGTAGCAATGTGCATGGCAACCGTTTGAATGGAACTATTCCTATTCCTTTGGAATTTCAAAAGCTTAACAGGCTAACTTATCTGTAAGTAGTCCTGGGCCTATAACATAACCAGCGATTGAGTTGAATTAAGCATATTCAATGTGACTAATGGATAACGTTGTTGCTGTTACAGAAATCTGTCCTCCAACAATATCACGAGAACAATTCCTATAGAGCTGGGGCATATTATAAATTTAGACAAATTGTGAGTTTTAGTTATTCTAGTGTCTTCGTTAAACCTTCTAAGGTCCCTTTTAGAACTATATCTAAAAACATAATAGCTGCAAGGGTAGTCCTTACATTTTTATTGGCCTGTGATGTGATGTGAATTTTTAGGGACATTTCTAACAATAATATATATGGACCTATCCCGAGATCTATTGGGAACATGGAACATCTATTAAAATTGCAAGTCTTGCATGTAGAAAAGTTTTTGGATTATTAAGCTACAAGTTTTATGTGTGAAAGTTATATTTATTTTTAACCCCATTGGATTATGAAAAGCTTAATGGGTGAGAGTTATATCAATCCCATGATTTCTATTGGATTATGAATTCAAGGAACTTGAGTGGAAATAAACTGAGTGGGTTTCTCCCTGCAGACTTGGGAAACTTGAGAAGTATCAGGGATATGTAAGTCCTTAGTATTTGATTTGTGTAGCTTGTGAACTATTGCTATTTTCTAGTTCTTTCTACATCTCTTTCTGGTGTGCCCTAGCTACTTCATCAAAACAGTAACATAGTGTGGTATTTTTTCAATGCAGGGACCTTTCTGCCAACCAATTATCGGGTCCTATTCCTTCAGAACTTGGACAACTACAGAATTTGGTCTCACTGTAAGTTCCTTGGAGTGATCCCTAAATTATAATTTATTAATACCTTCACAATTATTCTAAAAATAACTCTGTAAATGGATAATATACCGGATACTGAATAACAACAGTTTATCAGGGGAGATGCCATGGCAGTTGACCAACTGCTTTAGCCTTACTACTCTGTAAGAATTTGCCTGATGTAGAGAAGTAACAACCTGCGAAGGAAAATGCAACAACCGATATTATATTAGAGGCTCTATAGCCAACATTCAGCTACACTTTCATGTGTCAGATAGCTAAAAAATAGATAAGCTCTAATTTAGCAGTCCTATATTACCTCGGGGAAATGGAGCAAAAGATTTTCCACATCCTTCTTTCAGGACATTTGGCTCATCAAATAGTACAAGGTAATCATCAGCTGCAGTGCCCTAGAAGAAAGGCACTGAATCATCAGCATCCTAGCAAAACAAATAGTTATTGGTCAAAAGTCAAGAAACCCACAATTTCAAGGAATGCTTAATATTTTATATGGGAACAAAATATGTTCAAATAAATACTCAGGGAACCATTCTGTTATTGGGAAATTGGAAGTGCAGCCTATGATAGATCATATGAGCAGAATTTTCAAGGTAATAGGTGCCAGTAGCCCATTTGATTATAAATAACTAATATTCCCCCTTCCCTCTCCCAAAACAAATAATTAGAGAAACGCTATGGGAAAATAACTCAAATTTATTTCAACGAAGTAAGAATCTAGGAAAATCTTGGGAAATTGCTTTGGCACATTTGCAAAGGAATAAAAACTATCAGACTGGAATCTTAAAAGTTTTCGGCAAAGAGATATATTTACAAGCCAAACTCCTATATCATCTACCCTATTAGAAAAGAAAGTTGAAAATTATTTCCAAGACTCAAGAGCATATCTCAAGAATTTAGAGCAATCCATTAAAACAGAAAGTTGGGCTGAAAGATTGGGATCCGATTTAAATCATTGTTCTGTTTCAAGTAAGTGATAGTCTTATTTTCCTGCATCAAAGTTGTAAATTAAATCGGATAAGCCCAGTGTCATTACAGTCATTATTAGTCAACCCAATATTCTAATAATGGCTGTAAGGATAACCACCAAGTAAATATTTCTTTAGATTACAGCATTTCTTTAGAAAAGACCAACTCTGCTACATGAATCAGCAATGATCAGTGAGGGGTAGTTTTAGTTATGATGACAAATGCAGATGACCTTTTACCATGGATAGAATTTTTCATAGGATCTTACAATGGATAGCTTCTGTCATCTAGACTCTGGGATCAGATAGAAAGTCATGAATTTGGCAATTTGTCCCATAAATTGTCCACAAGTGACTATATATATATAAATATTAAAAACAGAGTACATAACTTCAAGTGCCACTTCATTTCAGAAATATCCACATTGTAAAAGTCAACGCCTTCAAAGCACTAGATCCAGAATGCAGGTTAATGGACGCTACAAAATGTTGTTGCCACACTGTTTCCAGTGAGGATGGAACCTGAAGACCACGAATTCACTGGAAGCCTGGTAAATTCTCCACCTTACCCTTAAGCCACAAGCTAATTGGAGAGTCATAATACTTTATCTTTGGGTTGGTAATTTGAATTTCTTAAAAGATTCTTATCAAAGGGGGGTTTCATAAGCTTCCCATGTACTCTGTGAAATTCTTCTCATCACACGCCATGTATTAATGTTAAGGTATTCCAGAAAATAGAGCAGATGGAAGGGAGTTTGCAGTGTGAGCATGTCCAGGATAGTAAAATGGTAAATCTATGGACTAAATCAAACAAACAGAGTCTTATATTTTTTCAAAATGAGCCCTATCCTCTGTCAAGTGCAGGATCAAGAAATCATCATATGCCATCTACGAATGTGAAGATACTCCAAAAACACAGACCAGATTGGAGGGAGTCTGCAGTGTGAGCGTGTCCAAGCTAGAAAATGGTAAATCTATGGACTAAATAAAACAAGCAGGAGGGTCTTATAATTTTTCAAAACACCCCTTATCCCCTCTCAACTGCAGGATCAAGAAAATCGATTCCCTAGAAACGACTACGAAAAGAGAAATATTGGAATCCCTCATTTATTATATGTTTTCTACGAAAGGAGAAATATTGGAATCCCTCATTTATTATCTGAGCAAGGTATGTAGCATGAAGGATTGAAGGAAATGTGCGATGAAGCAGGGTTGACATGGGAACAATAAAAGTGTTTATGTGAAATATTTCAATGGAAAATACAAAATAAATCACATAAAAGGAAGGGGTGAGAAAGAAAGCGTACAGCTGTTGTAAAGAGAGCCTCGGAAGTGGAGTCGTAAAGAACGAAGGCAAACTTCCCCAATAGATCTCTAACGACCTCATCTACACGGTAAGGACCCCTATCTCTGAGAGTCCGATAAGCTTCTATGATAATCGCCACTTCATCTGCAGATTTGTTGAGACCATATCATTGTCTCAACACCGCTACATTATCCAAGATACCCTCGAATATGCAGAATATGTCATCCACAACTCCAAAAGCTCTGCAAAATTCAAGAACTCCAAACTAAAAAAAACAGATCTACAACAAAAGAGATCCAAGAACCATCGACTATAAAAACAAATATAATCTAAAAATATTCAAGAACAACAAATTGAGAACAGAAAGCATGCCTAGGTGTGAGTAGAGGCTGGTCTGAGTGATTGTAGGCCATGGCACCGACATCGCCCAAGTTGCAGACGGTTCCAGAATGAGTGGAAACGAATAATTGAAGGAGACCATGATGAATATCTTGAAAATGCGCAAACCAATTATTTTTAAATTTTCACCCATTATAAGTTTGACCCAAAAACATCCCAAATAAAAAAACAATTAAATACACTACCGCTTCAGAAAATCTTCAAAGAAGATGCCCCACTCCACTGAATTTTTTTATCCCAAAGCAAAACACGCAACCTGCTAGTCAAATGAAAGACGGAATTCGATTTACATATAGAAGAAAGGAATGTCTGTAATCCAGTGAATCCACATTTTGGTGTTGTGTGTAAATTTCCAGCCATCGAACTATAGCAAAGATATATGGCATCTCCCGTTACAGCCAGTAGCAGGAAATCTCCCCACGTGCTGGCCATTCCATTCCCTGAGCAGAACCAATTGATTCCATTTCTCGAATTTTCCTATCGACTGGCTTTCCATGGAATCTCTGTCACGATTCTCACAACGCATTCTCATTCCCCCCTCTGCAACATTTCTTACAGCGAGAAAAAACAGAGTCCCTGGACATTCGGCCTCTGTACATCCCCCTCCGATCGGATCAAAAGGAACTGCAAGAAGATATTCCCCGGAAATCCGTCCCTCTTCTCGTCTAATCGTTTCGATTATTAGTGGATCCAATCAAGCAGTGGATCCAATAGCAGAAGCCATGCCCTGTGTGCATCATTAGCGACTTCTACCTCGGCTGGACTCAGAAAATATCTGCCAAACTCGCGATCCCCAGAGCCGTTTTCCACACATCCAGTGAATTTGGGGCCTGCGTAGACAATTCCCTGTGGACGCACATGCCACATCTCAAGGTCAAGACCGACGACGAGTATTTGTTGCGCTTGTTATCTGAAATTGCAGAGAATAAACAGAAATTGCACGATACATATGAACAATTTCCCTCTGAATGTGGACGCCAGGTGTCAACGTTAGAAACAAAAGGACGACGAAAATCTCTTTCAAAAGCAGGCCTATCGACCTAAAAATAAAATGTGCAAGCTGAATTATTTTAAATAATTATACATATTATATGAATTTTAATATTATTATTAATTTTATTAAAATGTTTATTAGATTATTGTGAAATTTTTAATTAATTTTATTGTTTATAATCTTTTAGGTGATGATTTTTGTTTTTATCACTTAACTCACTCTAAAATTTATTTACAATTATTTTTAAAATAACAATTAATTTACATGTCAGCGATTATATATTAAATATTTATATATATATATGAATTAATTATTTTTTGATGTTTTTTTCATATTATAATAAGATTATTAAAAATGGTTTAATATATTATTGTGAAATATTCAATTAATTTTATGTTTATAATCTTTTTAAGTGATGTTTTTTTGTTTTTGATCCAGTTAAACTCACTCTAAAATCTATTTACAAGATTCCTTTAAAAATAACAAAAATAAATTTACATGTCACGGATATATATATGAAATTATCTTAAGACCACTATAAAATCAGTTTAAGGGGATACTTCTTCTTAATGGAAAAATTATGAATAAAGATATAAAAAATAGAGTGTGTTCCCTTTCATAATTTTTGTAGGTATGAAACTGAAAAAGTAGCTTGATGATTCCCATGGCTTCTATCACAAACTTAGATCCTTATAATTTGGGATATTGTCACATGAGAATTGATATTCTTCACCATTTCCTTAGGCCATCTCCATGGTTTCATACCATATTAGTGAGAATCCTCCATTTTACAGAAAGACCTTTATATCATATCAAAAATATGAGAAAACTAGATAGCCCAAAAAGATATTGTGGTTGGGTATAGCCCTGGAGTTATTTTTGGGCCTCAAGCTTTGTCCGTTCAAAGTCATTTGCTAATATTTTAGTGGGAAATAAGTGCATAAAATTTTGTATCACTTGATACCCTAGAAAGAGTGCAAATAGGGAAGAACGACGCACAATAAGACTTAAAACCAATCATTTGGAAGGCTCAAAATCACAAATAAAACCCACTAATGACTCTGATATGAAAGGATCCTCCCTGTCGCACTAAAGGAAGTTGTTCTCATCACTATCGAAACTTTCGTTGCTATATGTATCAACTAAACATATTCAGGGAAATAAACAAGCCGACCAACCAAGCATCATAGCCATGACCAGTATGATACCTACTACAACACTACAAAATACACATAAGTCCATCCATTCTACGGCTTTAGGATCAAGGTCAAAATCTAGTAGATCAATTGCGTTGGACAAGCTAGCTAAATCTTTTTCAATTCTACATTCACCAGTATCAAACCCTTGACCAAACTCCTCCATGAAATAATTATCATCCAATGCAGATAATTGTGCATCATCAAAACCATGTTGCTCTCTAGTGGCAGAAAATGACTCAAGAAGAGAATCTATGACAAAAGTAAGAGAATTTTCTTACCTTCTCGAATTGACTTGTTGCTCTCCATTATGAGCGTTCGGATAATCAGTAGTCAAAACCTCATTGACAAATGGAAAATTACTAGCTTGTGAACTAAAATAGGCCCCTTCACCTGAATTAAATTACTGAGAAGCAGGTAAATAATTAGCCTCACACTAACCACTAACACCAGCCTATTGAAGCATTGTATCTGTGCCTACAATATTCCAATAGAAACTGACAACAAAACATTACAGTCATCAAACTAGGCTACCAAGAAGAAAGACTTACAAAAATAAAACATACTTTGGCATAACGATACAAAACGATGACATGAAAAGCAATTGATTCAAGACTATATCGTAAGTATCACTGATAATTTTACAGATCAGAGAAAAAAGATCAGAAAATCAGATAGCCAAAAAGGATATTGTGGTTGGGTATAAGCATGGAGTTATTTTTGGGCCACGAGCTTTTCCCATTCAAATTCATTTGCTAATTTTTTAGTGGGAAGTAAGTGCATAAAATTTTGTATTATGCAATCTGTAACCCGGCTTGCTTTCTTCTAGAATTAAGATTCTAATTTCCTTTATAAGTTTTTCCATAAGACTATCATATTTGTAGGAAAGCTTTCAAAAAATATGTATAGAATGAGGACCTTTATCTTGTCTCGAAATATCTCTTCTTTATCATTTGGATGGTGTGTAGGGAATAAATGTTGGGAACTTATTAAGAGATTAATGTTGTCTTAAAACTGAGTCTTCTTGGGGTTTATGTTGTTTGTAAGCATAAACATTATGTATGGTTAAAAAAAAATTACCAAGTTTTCAATTGCATTTTGCATCCATGTTATAGAATCCATGCCTTCACCTCTTGGTTGGGGTTTAAGGTTGTTTATGAAAGTAAAGATTCTGTAGGATTTCAATTCTTTCTTCCAAAGTAATCTTTTGTTTGTATTTATTTTTTATACTTCAATGTCATCCTGATCAAGAGCTCAAATTTTCTCAAAAATCAAAGTGTCATAATTTTGTTAAACTTAGCTTCAGATCGAAGAGCTTGTCATTCTGATTCCAACGGTACGAACGTCACTCAAATCTGAGCTCGTATACAAAAGTTAGAGCAAGTTAAAGTTCAGGTTTGACTTGGACACGTGGCAGGATTGGATGACATGGAAAAGGTCCCAGCGAATGGGGAAGCGCCAAGTGGTAGGTTGCCACGGGTCCCACATATTGTGTATCGGGGAAAAACAGTGGTCACGGCTTTAGAATCGGCCCCCAGCAGTGTCGATTTGCGATTTTTGATATCGCATATCGAAGGAGTTAAGGAAATTAACCCTCGAAGCAGTGAGGGTTGCAAAGCGATATATTGCAATTGCAGAGCTGGGTTACGATTTGCGATAATCACAATCGCATATCGCAACAATATCCTGCCGATATATATGTTACCGAGGGACTCCGCTGATGTGATTTATGAATGCAATATCATTTCAGAGTTGTAGTTTATAACTTGTTGAGTCCGCTGAATTTCCAAATCACATATCGCAATGCGTTAAGTCCTGAATATAAGAATCACCCCCGGCAAAGCTGATTACGATTTGCGACAGAGCTACGAAACCGTCGCCTTTTCCTTTGAATGAACTACTTTGTATGTGACCACTCGGCCTTAACTGCGAGATAGGCAGGGAAGATGGCGGGACCGCCAATTTTGATGGAACTGCTAGAATTAACTCCAGATAATGAATTTAACTGGTAGTAAGCCAGATTTGGAGGAGAAAATTGTGGAAAGACACACAGAAGTCATAACTAAGGCAATTTTCAACCAAATGGGATGCAAAAAGAGGCTAGATAGTCATTTTTGAGGATTCTGAACTCATTGGAGTAGGATTCAAGATCAAAGGAGCACTTCTGGATAGGATTTTTGCAAATTGAAGCCTATGGGTGCCATGGTCAACCAGAGTGTTGATCCATTTTATGGAGGACTATGAAGATGGAGATGACCTTGCAGGGGTTTTCTAACCTCCATGTGCTTTCTGCAACAGCCATTACATTAGTGTTGTAGCTTTATTTCTTCTTTTCTCTATATGTATTTTGGAGAAGAGACTTGTTTATGTATTTCAAGTGGATTGTGGTACTATTTATGTTTTTTGAAGTTGGAGTATGGGGTCCTGATGTAAGATGCCTATGTTTGATGAAGGTTTACATGTTTGACTATAGGTTAACATGTGTATGGAGTGAGAACTTTTGTAGAAGTTGTTTCTTTGAAGGAGAAACTAGCCATTCCAATTTAGCAGTTTATGTACTCTTCTTTTCTAGATATTGAGCATAATGAGAAGGGATCATGGTGTTAGATCTGATCTAAGGAGAAGTAGCCCAGGAGGGGTGAACTCCTTTATCAATGGCTAGTGTATTACTGATTGATGCATGCTTCCATTCAGTGTTTTGGTTTCATGTTTTAAGTTTTATTCATGAAACTAATTTAAGTAAAACACACATAAAATTCATGTTTTTACTTGTTATTTTGGAGTACAAACCTCAAACACATTTTTATATTTTGATGAGTATCTTAGCACAAAAAAATCTAATATTCCAAATTCATATCAAGTTGGTATCGCAGCTTCAGTTTGCTTTGTGCAAGGAGGAATTGCCTATTGTTTGCAAGTGAATGTGTTTTGAAGCTCAAGTGAGCAGAAGGTTTTGGAAAGGAAAACAAGATTGTTACAATCTCTACCACCAAGTTCTACCTCAAATTGCAGTAGAAGCTTCAAGCAAAGCATGTCCCAAGGAGGAGAACCTACAAGAATGTCAGAGGATGTGAAGGATTTTAGAAAGGCTTTCTTAGACATGGCAGAAATGGTGAAAATCCTCTATGAAGAGAGGAATACCAAATTGCAAGGTGAAACCTCTAGACCTCCAAGAGGGGAATGTTCTCCAAGTTTAGAAGGTAACAATAATGGTGATAAACCACTATCTTCTCCACAATCTTCATGTTTTTATACAACTCTTATGCAAGATGCTAGTGTAGAAAGTACCTCAGAGAAGGTAGATGGACAAGTTTTTACCTTTTGTCCACATGATGTGGAAGATGAGGTTCTATCAGCGCCCAATTTAAAGGAGTTGAAAGAATAGAACCAAAGAGTCCAAGAGAACACATCCAGAATCAAAAAGGAGTTCAAAAACATCTTTGTATGTCAATCAAAAGATGAGGAAAATGGTAAGAATTTACATGCTTCTTCCTTATGCAAAAGTGTTGACGTAAATTTATTTGCAACCTTTGAAAAACATAGTAAAGGCATTGGATCCAAGCTCTTGACCAAGATGGGTTACAAGGGAGGAGCCCTTGAGTAAACCAGCAAGGCATTAAAAATCCAATTGAGGCCAAGGAGAGGCCTAAATATGAAGGCTTAGGCTATGTTGCAAAAGAAGAATGGTCTTCTAGCGACAGTTCATCGGTATCGTGTTCCTTTTGCCATAAGAGAGGACATGAGGAGGCAAGATGTTGGGATTTGCATCCAGAATTGGTTCCCACTTGGTTCCTCAAGCATAAGGAGGACTTGAAGTGCAAAACATCTCCAAAGAGAGATGAAAAAGTTGAAGAAGAAGGGAAGTTAAGTTCTTCTTTCCATGCAAGTTCCTCGCGCTAGAAGCGTAAGCCAAAGGACTCCAAAAATATATATAATCGTCCTATTAATGTAAACGCTTTTCATAATGGAAAATAACATGCTGATTTGAATAACATGTTGAGAAATATGTTTCCATGCACATTTTTCCTTTCATCTAATCATTGTGTAGATAAGTGCGATAAAAGGAAAGCAATCATCAACAAGATGTTTATGTCTAATGGAATTGAGACCGAAAAGAGAAAATCTCATCCAAGCTTAAAGGCAAGTGAGCCAAGAGGAGCTCAAAATAACTTTTGTACTCACTGCAATATCAGTGGACATTGGGTCGAGAAGTGTTCGAAATTGTTTCCATAACTTCATCCTGATAAGGGCAAGCGCAAGCACCAAAAGAGGATGTGACAAAAGAAAAAGTGGCGCAAGATGTGACCATCCTTGAAGTAGCTTCAGAAGAAGAGAAATTTCAAATAAAGAATTCATTTACCTAGTTGGGTAAGAAATGGGCAGACTATTTGTCCAGCTGAAGTTTGTAAAATTTTGTTTTTCACTAGTTGCATATCCCCATAGTTGGGTAACTTGTAAAAGTGATCTTCATAAATAAACCACTTATATGCAACAATTTTTTCTTTAAGAATTACAATGTTAATTTGGCTCATTGATAGTCAATTTGAATGGAAAAATTGGGAGTCAAGTTTATTCCATTTTGTAAAATGCATTTCTATTTGTAGTTTGAGGAAGCATTTTGAGACTGTTGTATGAGTAGTTGCAGCACATTTGGTATGTTCCAAATGTGTTTAGCACTCAAGTTATATAAGTATTCACTATGTGAGACTTGTTTTGGTTCATTTGGAAAAGTATTTTAAGATCTTATCCTCAATAAGGATTTTTCATATGAGCGCCTTGGAATTCTTCTTGGAAAGTATGTTGTTGTGGATGGCCATAGTGACATGGACAAGCCGAGAAGAACATCCTTTTGACTGGAATCCTAGCATGATTTTGACAAACAAAATGTTGAATACGTGGGCATAATTACCACAAGCATGGGTGAAGTGTCCAAGGGTTGTTCATTGTTCAAAGAATGGAATCTGGCAGTCTGCAAAGTAGACAGAAAATGAGCAGAGGCCAACACATATTTCAAGTCAGCTCCATCTTGTATAGAAAGAATATGTGCATGAACTGGAAACGTGGTAATTTGGCCATCGTGCGGGAAATGTTGAAATAAGTGAGGAACTCTTTGTCTTGTTGCAACGAGAATCACATTACGATGAACATATATTACATAGACCTTAGAAGACATGAGTGTCATCTTTTCAGAAGATATCATGAGAGTTTGGCAGCGGCCATTAATGGTTGCAGGGGAGTGTTTCACTTAGCAGGTTAAAATATCATCAATGAAGTTGATGATATGAAGGCCACACTCGTCGATCCAACAGTTGAAGGCACTTTGAATGTGTTGAAGGCATCGACTGCAACAAAGGTGAAATGTGTAGTGGTAACATCATTCCCAACCCAAGTCAAGTAGATCTGTTGAATTATGACAATCTACAGTAAGAACCTTAATTAAAGTTTTTAGTGCTTTATGGTACTTAGAGCACTAACCCCATTATTTGTACATGATAACATGATGGAAAGAAACAATACAACATAAAGTGTTTTAAATGGCCATCAAAGGGATTTGTAGCCACTCTGAGGTGACGACAGAGTGAGAGATATTATGCCTAAGTTTTTATAATGAGTTTTGTAATCATCATTATGTAATTGATTTGAAAGAAGAAATTTTCCCAAACCATCTTCGCAATTCCATGTAAACTTGTCCAAAGAGTATTTTATAAACTCTTGGCAAGTAAATTGCTTCATTGTAAACTCGATAATGTCAGCTACAGATGCAAGTAATGGCTTCATTGTTCAAACTCCGAATAACAAAGGTGAAGGAGACAAAGAAGATGTTTCAAAGACATTGCATATAGTTGATTGATGATTTGAAACTTTTGGAGACCAAAAGTTTTTCAGTGGGGAAGAGTGATCAAGAGCTCAAATTTTCTCAAAAATCAAAGTGTCAGAATTTTGTTAAAATTAGCTTCAAATAGAAGAGCTTGTCATTCTGATTCCAACGGTGTGAACGACACTCAAATCCAAGCTCATATACAATAGTTAGAGCAAGCCAAAGTTCAGGTTTGACATGGACACGTGGCAGGATTGGATAACATGGCAAAGGTCCCAGCGAATGGGGAAGCACCAAGTGGCAGGCTGCCATTGGGTCCCGCATATCGTATATCGAGGGAAAAAACAGTGGTCGTAGCTTAAGAATCAGCCCCCAGCAATGCTGATTTACGATTTGCGATATCACATATCACATATTTGAGGAGTTAAGGAAATCGGCCCTCGAGGCAGTCAGGGTTACGATGCGATATATCGCAATCGCAGAGTCGAGTTACGATTTGCAATAATCCCAATCGCATATCACAACAATACCCGGCCGATATATATGTTACCGAGGGACTCTACCGATGTGATTTACGAACGCGATATCATTTTAGAGTTGTAGTTTATAACTCGTCGGGTCCGTCGGAACGCCAGATCACATATCGCAATGCATTAAGTCCTGAATATAATAATCACCCGCGGTAAAGCCGATTGCGATTTGTAACAAAGTTGTGGAACCGTCGCCTTTTCCGCCGGACCAACCACTTTGTATGTGACCACTTGGCCTTAATTGCGAGATAGGTAAGGAAGATGGCAGGACTTTGGAGAAGAAAATTATGGAAAGACTAACATAAGTCACAACTAAGGAAATTTTCGACCAAATGGGATGCAAAAAGAGGCTAGATAGCCATTTTTTAGCATTTCGAACTCATGGAGCAGGATTCAAGATCAAAGGAGCACTTTTGTATAGGATTTTTGCAAATTAAAGCCTATGGGTGCCATGGTCAACCAGAGTGTTGATTCACTTTATGGAGGAGTATAAAGATGGAGATGACCTTGTAAGCGTTTTCCAACCTCCATGTGCTTTTTGCAACAACCATTACATTAGTGTTGTAGCTTTATTTCTTCTTTTCTCTATATGTGTTTTGGAGAAGAGACTTGTTTATGAACTTCAAGTGGATTGTGGTACTGTTTATGCTCTTTGAAGTTGGAGTATGGGGTCTTGGTGTAAGATGCCTATGTTTGTTGAAGGTTTACATGTTTGACTATAGGTTAACATGTGTATGGAGTGAGAACTTTTGCAGAAGTTATTTCTTTGAAGGAGAAACTAGTCATTCTCTTTCAGCAGTTTATGTACTCTTCTTTTCTAGATATTGAGCATAATGAGAAGGGGTCATGGCTTTAGAGCTGATCCAAGGAGATGTAGCCCAGGAGGGGTGAACTCCTTTATCAATGGCTAGTGTATTACTCTTTGATGCATGCTTCCATTCAGTGTTTTGGTTTCATGTTTTAAGTTTTATTCATGAAACTAATTTAAGTAAAACACACATAAAATTCATGTTTTACTTGCTATTTTGGAGTACAAACCTCAAAGACATTTTTATATTCTGATGAGGATCTTAGCACAAAAAAAATCTAATATTCCAAATTCACATCACATCTAGAGTGTCTTTCTATGTTTAGCCTCTTGAGTGGGAGAGATTGTTTGTATTGTCTTTATACAATTGAGTGTATCGAAAGAGGGCCTTTATCTTGTCTTGAAATCTCTCTTCTGTATTGTTTAGATGGTGTGTGAGGAACAAATGCTAGGAATTTCTTAAAAGATTAATGTTTTCTTGACAACTTTCAGGTCTTGAAACTTATTCTTGTTGTTTTTGTTTAATATCGAGTATGGTTGAATTGGAGATAAGAGAAGTTTGCATATTTCATTAAAAGTTAATCAAGGTAAGACTTGCTTATGTGTTAGGGTTAATGTTGTTTGCAAGCATAAACATTTTGTACGATTGAAAATTTTCTTACCCAGTTTTCAATTTCATTTTACATCAGTGCTATACAACCCATGGCTTCACCTCTTAGTTGGGGTTTAAGGTTGTTTATGAAAGTAATGCGGTGCATAACATGAGTTGTATTTGGCTTATGTGCTATAGATAATAGGGGTATATATTTTTCAAAAATCGTCCAGGACTTGCTCCTAGCTTCATCCCTTGTTTGAAATATGCCAGTTTGGTTGAATTTATATTATTAATGCTAAAAACTGTGTCGAATTCACAGACTCTTCTGTGGCTTTGATTGTGAAAGTTAGGGGTTCATTACATATTAAAAAAACATGAACACCAGATAACGATCACATTCAATCAAGGACACATACCTACTTTCACCAACCATCCATTTCCAAATTACCAGGCTAGCTAGTTCCATAGAAGGGTATAAAACAAAACTAATGCTGCAAGTACAATGTTGAACTTGACATATTGCAACTCAAATCAACAAAATAGCTAAAGAGGATTTCACTTTACTTTTAATACCATGTTATTTCTCTCACTCAAATTGTAACATATCACGCATGTCTCTATCTATGCTTCTCCATATGTTATTGCTTTAGGGTGTTCCTTTGCAACATCTGGTACAATTGCTAATTTTATTTTTTTTAAATGTATTATTAAACTTATATTACATATTTATCAAATTTGTAAAAAGTTAAATTCTATTTTCAACATTTTGTATTGAAAAAAAAAACATTTTTAAAAATTGAATCTTCTCAATATTTTGATAAATTAATGTTTAAAATTTATTTGTATTAATTTAATAAGATAAAGTTTTTATATCCAAGTATATCTACTATCCAACTTGTGGTTTCAACCTTGGTTATGTGTATCTATGGTGAAATGAATTCGATTATCTCCTCGGGGATCGTGTTTTTGGTATTAGGCTCCCACCTTTCAATTTGTAACAGATTAGTCTACCCAGGCGGAGGAATTGCCCGAGAATTATTTCCTCTGCTTTATTATTACATTATTTATTTTGGTTTGGTTTAACCTACTGCGATTTAAATCTTGAATTCCATATTTACATAACACTGCGTAATATGGCCATTGCCTATATACTTCGTAATACTTTATTTGGCTTGACCTACACGAAGGGAACTTCAGAACTATTAAACATGGGAAATGAATAATCGATTCTCAGGTTCAGAGGCCCGATATTTTTGTTGGTTTTGGCTAGGATTAGAAACCCATTTCATTGTATGAGAAAAGAGGTTGCCCACATTTGGTGTTTGCAAGAGTGTTTTTCAAATAGATCAAAATTGAAAATAAGGCGTGCGTCTAATTTAATGTATTTCCCAAATTAATAATTTGTGTATACCCTTTCCCAAATTAATAATTTGTGTATACCCTAAACTAATATTGGGGTGAAATTACATATCCTTAGCAATCAGCGTTACTTTTTATTTTGAATTTGTTTTATGTTTTCGATATAAATTGACTTTATTTTTTAAAATTGGTGTGAATTAAATTTTAAAAATATATATTAAAAAAAATTACAAGTTAAGAATAAATTTCGTTTTTTCGAACTTATTCCAGTATATATTTATATTCTTAATTTCGTTTTTGCCAACTTATTAACAATCATATATACATATAAAATTTCAAAAAATTCAACACATTGCAGAATAATGAATATATATAATTTTGAAGAATTCAACACAGCAAAATAATGAATATAATTTTGAAGAATTTCATACACGAGGCATTGACTATCCATTTTAATGTGATCAAAATATTATCATGAAGAAAGTTCCTTTAAACTGAAAAATTTGTATGCATCAGAGGGGCGAGAGCAAAGGTTTTTTAAAAACCTCGTATATATGGATTGAACAAAGATTTTAAAATACAAAAAATTGTATGTGTCCAATATAGGTTAACCTTTTCCCAAAATGAATAAAATTTAATATTTTTATTGTAATTATTTTTTTAT
>APFE030253896.1:1220-23517 GCA_000404065.3 Pinus taeda | reverse complement strand
CATATAACTGAAACAAATTTAAAACGAAAAGCATGATCATTGATATCATTATCATATAAATTATAATCATACATCATAAATGTAGGTTTGTAATTGTACAGTGTAACTACTAACTTACTAACCATGCACAATGAAAATAAATTATAAAATTATAAATGTTTAAACTTTTAAACTTTAAACCATATTCAAATGTTCCACTTTCTACTATGAACATTGAATACTCAATATTGAAATAAAATTATAAAAGTCAAGTCTGATACATCAAGAGTAAAATATTTATAGAGTGAGAATAACATAAGAACATCAACATATCAAAAGATAAGTGAGCATAATTTTGCTCATAGTAATGCTCCGCTAGTCTCTACATCCAACTGTTGCATGAATAAATCAAGATCAACCATATCACCATCTGAATCTGAATCACTTGCATTCTCAAACGTGCTAAGTGGCACACCAGCCAACCCCATCAATGTCTCATCAAGTCTCTCCTCCATATCTACCTGTGCATCATCCTCTGGATCAACATCCCATCGTGTTGTTGGTCCCTTCAAATACCCAGGTGTCTTCCTATGCTCAAGGCGTAGGGCATGTAGAATTTTTCTACAGATCAACTAGCTCTGATACTATGTAGAAATTCCCACTGTAGATCAACAGATTATGCAATATACTAAAACATAATACAAGATCTACTTCTACAACACTTTGCGGAAGCTTAATCAATTTGAGCACGATCAATGAGAACACATATAACTGAGAATGACAAGCAATCACACATAACACAGAAGAAATAACCCGGGGAAAGCCTCAGCCTAAAACCCCAACTCTATATTATCATACAAGTGGAAATATAGTTCAGATTACAAAAAGAATAAGCTCACAAGCTATCATGTTCTCTCTGCAATCTCTCTGATGCTCATAGACAGTCAAAGGTCGCTCTCAAACTTTCTCCTTTGCCCTCCAAGCCTCCTATTTCTTTGCGCAATTTTCCTTGGGGTCCAGTGTAGCCACTTGTGTGAATTGGCCTCTTCACACACTCAATAACCTCTGATCCAACTTTGCAATCCTGAAGGAGATAAATCCTTCTTCATGGATGAGTTTCCTTTATAGGAAAAATCCATCCAACTGATATTACATTGTCCCTCCTCTGATCTCAACTGGGTCTCTGTCTGAACTGACATGCATGAGTTATTTATGAGAGAATATTCAATTATCTGAAGAATAGCGGTTACATGCATGCAAGCATTAACTAACTGAACTCACATTAATTTAAACAAACTGTTTAAATCAATCTAACTAGACTTGACTCAGTTAACTGAGCCAACTAATTACAACTCAATTTAGAATTCATCCTTATCTCTTTAACTGATGGATAAATTCCTCAATTAATAGAGAAATTGATGCATGTCCCCACATAGACTTCATGTTTGATTTTTCACAACTAATTAACTCATGGTGACTTAATTAATTTATTTTCAAATAGCTGTTAAGTTCAAACTTGAATTTTACTTCTCAATTTTAGTTCAGGGACTAACTAAAATTGGAATCTAACCCGAAATGCTATTTATAGCAATGCTATTTTTAGCACTTCCATTTTTCATTCCTTGTTGCTATGTCCAACACTAGTACATGAGATGTTATTTTTAGCAGTGTTATTTTTAGCACTTCTATTTTTAGCATTTCTTGTTGCCAATTTCAACACTCCCTCTCAACAAGAAAGGCATTCAACTCGAACTTGATCCTGAACCTTTGGAATGTTCTGCATGCAACACTTCGTCCAAGTGTTGTTACTCTAGCAACTCTAGAAACAAAAAATCTCCCAACTGACCTCCCCGTTGGTCTAGAAACATCCTCTGATGTTGAAGCTTCCTTTGCTGCTGACAAGTGCTCCCTCTGTGACCTCTAAGCTATTGCAACACTCCCTACATATCACACCGCTGCACACCTCTCTGTGCCATCCTGCACTAGTGCAACACTCTTGTGCCTCTTGCATTGTTATAACCTACTAGCTCTGCACTATCTTGGGATTCCAACACTGTAGCTCTCTGTGTTGCTCCATCTGCAT
Source organism: Pinus taeda (assembly GCA_000404065.3). NCBI lineage: Eukaryota > Viridiplantae > Streptophyta > Pinopsida > Pinales > Pinaceae > Pinus > Pinus taeda. The sequence continues at coordinate 21,455 of APFE030253896.1, read as the reverse complement.
CTATCTCTACCCACTCAGCCAGTCCCGCTACTCTTCGTCGGGGCTCTCGTAGCAAAGTCAAATCAAAGAGGTTGGGTGCCTCAAGGATCCTGCCCCTATTCTAGCCTACTTGGGACTGTCACGCCACATCACCCCACCTCCTACCTGGAGGTATGGATGCATGTGATCCCTCTACCCACCTGGCTCAAAATTTTCCCCTACTGGAGGTCTCTGCATGAGTGGATGCCTCCACTCTGTCTCCTTTCGGCTTCCCCAGTTGTGACTACTCCACAACCTCCTGAAGCTTATTCACCAATTGTGGCTCCTCCACAATTGTTTGAGACTTCTCCTGTGGCTACATGTTGAGAGGTAATGTACTCACCCTCTCAACCACCAAGTCTCCATCAGTTGCCTTGATCCTCAAGGCTTTGCATGCATCTGAAACCTCAAGAGCATATAGGTTCTTGACTCGTGAACTGATCTGCTTCACCTGTCTTGTGACGATGTGTCTAAGGAAAACCCTTCCCTTTATGAAGACTACATCATAGCCTCTATCTTCCAGCATCGCGATTGACACCAAATTTTTCTTCAGTCCTGGTACATACTTGACATCGGTCAAGGTAATGTGAGCTCCATGCTCCCTTTGAAAAACAATTGTGCCTACACCTGAGACACTATACTTTTCATCATTACCCATCGTGATTTGCATCTGGAGATCCTTCTCCTCCAAGGTATTGAATAAACTCTTGTTGTCGGTCATGTGGAAAGAAGCTCCACTGTAAAGAACCCAACCACTTCCCACCATGGATGAAACCATGCATGTGAAAAGTGTGAAATCCAACTCGAACTGTGAGGCTAGTGCCTCACCTTCTGATCCTTCCATAGATCCCTTCTTGGATTTCCTCAGTGGACAATTTGTAGCAAAATGGCCCACCTCATGACAATGAAAGCATCGCACTTTCGATTTGTCAAACTTCTTCCCACCATGCGAAGAATTCGAATTGGAATGAGAATCCTTCTCCTTCCCTTTCTTTGCCTTACTTGCTAAGGCACAATTTTCTTCAACCTCCTTGGATGAAGAAGATCCATTTATGGTGTTTCTTCTTATCTCCTCCTGCATCAGATCTGACCAAAGTCATTCCCAATCTGGCAGTTTTTCTCTTTCATTAACCGAGTCTTAGTAGCTATGCCAGCTCTTAGGAAGACCGAGGAGTGCAAGGCTCACCATGTCATCATCAGCGGTCATGATCCCTACACTTCCAAGCTCATCCTTGCATGTGGTGAGCTTGTTCAGATACATAGAGATCGTGTCGCCTTTTTCACACTTGATCTTCCGAAGCTTGTCTTTCAACGCCAGCTTCCTCTAATCACTGTTATTCTGATATAGATCTTTCAATGTTTTCCACATTAAAAATGGTGTCTCCTTCCCATGGAGACTCGAGACTATGTGGTCTTGAACTCCCTCCAGAAGGATTCTCCTTGCTCTAGCCACACATTTCTTCCATTCCGCCAATTGAGTAGCATCAGTCGTCATGGGGACTTCTTGATCAATGAAGTCCTTTAGGCCTTTATCCTCTAATACTACCTCTATGCGATCCTTCCAGGCTATATAATTTGAGCTGCCATCAAGGGCATACTCGAGTCTTAAACCACTGAATGCCATAGGTGAAATAGAGATGTGATAGGAACTCGATTTCTATATTCAGGAACCAAACTTCGAACTTCTCCTTCTTGTATATTGTTCTTCGCCTTGATCACCTTTGCTCCAATACCATGTAGAATTTTTCTACAGATCAGCTACCTTTGATACCATGTAGAATTTTTCTACAGATCAGCTAGCTCTGATACCATGTAGAAATTCCCACAGATTATGCAATATACTAAAACACAATACAAGATCTACTTCTACAACACTTTGCGGAAGCTTAAGCAATTTGAGCACAATCAATGAGAAAACATATAACTAAGAATGAGAAGCAATCACACATAACACAGAAGAAATAACCCGAGGAAAGCCTCAGCCTAAAACCCCAACTGTGTATTATCATACAAGTGGAAATATAGTCCAAATTACAAAAAAAATCAGCTCACAAGCTATCATGTTCTCTCTGCAATCCCTTTGTTGCTCATAGATAGTCAAAGGCCTCTCTCAAACCTTCTCCTCTGCCCTCCAAGCCTCCTATTTCTTTGTGCAATTTTCCTTGGGGTCCAGTGCAGCCACTTGTGTGAATTGGCCTCTTCACACACTCACTAACCTCTGATCGAACTGCGCAACACTGAAGGAGATAAATCCTTCTTCATGGATGAGTTTCCTTTATAGGAAAAATCCATCTAACTAACAGTACATTGTCCCTCCTCTGATCTCAACTGGGTCTTTGTCTGAACTGACATGCACGAGTTATTTATGAGAGAATATTCAATTATCTAAAGAACAGTAGTTACATGCATGCAAGCATTAACTAACTAAACTCACATTAATCTAAACAAATTGTTTAAATCAGTCTAACTGGACTTGACTTAGTTAACTGAGCCAACTAATTACAACTCAATTTAGAACTCAGCCTTATCTCTTTAACTAATGGATGAATTCCTCAATTAATAGAGAAACTGTTGCATGTCCCCACATAGACTTCATGTTTGTTTTTTCACAACTAATTACCTCATGGTGAATTAATTAATTTATTTTAAAACAGTTGTTAAGTTCAAATTCGAATTTTACTTCTCAATTTTAGTTCAGGGACTAACTAAAATGGAATCTAACCCAAAATGCTATTTATAGCAACGTTATTTTTAACACTTCCATTTTTCTTTCCTTGTTGCTATGTCCAACACTGGTACCTGAGATTCTATTTATAACAGTGCTATTTTTAGCACTTCTATTTTTAGCATTTCTTGTTGCCATTTTCAACAGGGCAATGTGCACAACAACTAACTTCTCAGCTCTTTTAGAGGTAAGTTTGTTCCTCTTGATAGAGTGGACGAAGCTACATGTGGACCAATTCCTCTCTATTGCAGAGAAACTAGTAATCTGAGACAACAAATGCATAGCTACATGTTTGAGCTCTGGAGCCCCATCCCCATGCATCCTCCACCAACCAATTGGGCCATCTTGGGCTAGATCTATGTGATCTGCCCAAGCACCACATGTGTTGAAGGGGCCACTAAGAGATGCAAATTGAACAAACTGTCTTTAAAATCTTGCCCCCTCCTCCTCATTGTACATCTTTGCAATTACATATAGGAAGCCATTCTTTACCTTAGGATCAGCAATAGGAGGCACCCTCCTAGGTCTTCCAACATACCATTTTGTGTTTAATGCATATGTTGCCATGTGCAAAGGTGTGTTCATGCGATCCCACCTACGCTGAATGATGGGTCGAATCTGGGATGTATAGAACTCTAATGAGGGCTCCCTCTGCTGAATGGTTACCTTCACATGACCCACCATGCTATTAAAGGTCTCATAGATTTCTCCAAGACTAGGAGCATCTGAATCAGTGTAACGAATGACCTCCAAAATAGGGCTCGAGAATGACATCAAATAAGAAGAATTTGCCCACTAATCATTGCCTAACACCTGAAACCTAACCTTCTTCCCCATGTATGTCTTTGATTCTTACCACCTTCCCCACTCTGAACTCACAACCAAGGATTGTAGAGGTGCTTATACCTCTAGCATCCTCTCCAATAAGAGAAAATAGCTAGCATATCTAGTATAAGTGGGCTTGAGGAATTCCTTCCTCGTGTGAGCCCTGTACATGGCCAAGGAGGTGCGATGGTTGCAGATAAACATCTGCACATCTCTTGCAATTGTCACCAAGTCTGATATCCACTGAATCTTGCCAATGTCCTTCAATGCATTATTGAGTGCATGCACACAACAAGGAGTCTAAAAAATATGTTGATACTTACTTTCAATCAATAACTCGGCTGATCTACAAATTGTTGCCTCATCTGTCATAACCTACACCACACTGTCAGGCCCAACATCCTCTATAGCTTCTCGAAGAAGCTCAAATTAGAAAGATGCATCCTTGTTCTTTCCAGAACATTCAACAACTTTAAGAAAGAATGGACCTTCTGAAGATGTCACTATGATGTCGATTAGTGGGTGTTTTCGAATGTCAGTCCATCCATCCATAACAATAAAGCAACCAAACCTCAACCATCTTTGTCTCATTATCTCTTTTTGCACATTAATTTTGAACACTTGTCTATCTAAAATTGTTGTTCTTAGTTTATGTTCTCCAGGTGGTACATATGAAGGCCCTATTCTTGCAATTTCTTGGACCATTTCCTTGTAATAAGGAGAACGAATAACATGGAAGGGAATTCTGTTGGCAAAAAGAAATTTCCTAATTGCATCATCTATGACATATCGATCTAGAACATTGTACCTCCCAGACACTGTAGCACCCATTGCACAAAAACGAGATGCACCAGTAGAAACCTTTGTCTTTTTTGATGAAGCACGGGATGGAGGCATATTTGTGGATGGATTAACATGTCTGCTAGAAAACTGTCATTTTCTAGTGGTTGCCCTTTCTAGCCTCCAAAGTTTCTCTCTTTGAGTTGAATTCAGGTTCTTTGAGGGGCGCATATTGACTCCTTTATCTGTAATAGCAAAAATATGTTGCTTCACCCTGGTATAGCTGCCAACAATGTGATGCCCACAAATATTGCAGACCCAATCACCTGAGCCACCACCAACTTTTGGATTTTTTTTCAGAAGTCTAGTTACATAGATTAGAAGTGGTTTTAGAGGATTAAATGTCCCATTTCCAAAATTTTCCAGATCTCTTGGTGGGCCTTCAAAATCTACACAATGCAATGGCCTACTCTGACTTCCAGTTCCCGCTCTCTTGTGACTGCTTTCAATTTCTATTTCTTCTTGGGCATCTTGTGACTCACTACCACTGTAGTTGTTGTCACTATTTCCAATGTTCCCAGAATAACTCATGGTTGTAAGTTCAATGTAACTTGTAGGTTGCAGCATGAAACAAGGGTTTACTATTTAAATTTAAAATTTATTTTTAATAAAAAAATTATCACATATGCATATTGATACATAGTGAAAAAAAAAAATTTAAATACAAATTTAGTATTTACATAGTCAACATTGACTATTGATTGTGTAATACTAACACTATACAGTCTGAAAATTCAAAATTTACAAAAAAAATTATTACATTTGTAAATTTTAAAATTTTTATTACCTATCGGTTGTCACTGTGTTTTTTAATTTTTTTTGTAAATGTTAAAAATTTCTATTTTTTTTAATTTTCGAATTTTAGTGTTGTTGACTCTAAATAAAATACTAAAATCATTTTAGTATTTTACACAATCAACAACACAAAAATTCGATTAAAAAAAAAAAAAAGGAAGGAAGGAAGAAGAAGAAGAGGAGGAAGAAAAAAGAAGTATAAGAACACAAAACTAAAGCTATAAAAATGAAATATAATATTAATTAATATTAATTGAAAACCTACTTCAATAAAACATTGAAAAAACACTAATTATAAATTGAGGAAATGTTTCCAGTCTAGATATTTGATCCTCTTAATATATATGAGTTTAAAATAAATTTAGGCTAGTTTAATATTTAATATAAACATTGCAATGTTTTTTATTATTATTATTTCTTCTTTAGTAACTAAAAGTTTCCCACTTTCTCTATTATTCAATATATCTAAAAATTTGTAAATCAATCATTAAATTAATGTTCAGTGAAAGTTATAAAATTATGAACAATATCCACATTAAGTTGAACTCGCTCTACCATCATTTGCTATTGGTATTATTAAAAAGGGGCATTGTTGTTTTCACTCCTCTTATTGCACGTACAATTTTTTAGCTTGCAAGATATTTTTTTAATTTTTTATAAATTCTTTGGATCATACTTGAATATATATATCTATATCTATATATATATATATAATTTACATTCTTCTATTTCAAATTTAATTATATTTAATGAATTAGTAACATCATAGAGGTGATTTTGAAATATTAGATATATATTTTACATCTAAATTATTAAGAATTTAAAAAAATAAAAATATAGATTAAAATCAAACTAATGTCTTAATTTATGACCTGTGATTTTAGACTACAGCACACATGTTGCAGAGTTTCGTATTTGAATAGTGTGGACCAATCACTATATTATTGAATATACTTTAATATTGCAAGTCTCCTAAAACCACATTTGACTAATGTGAATCAATCTTTATATTATCAAAACATAGGTTGAAATTTCTATGTAATGTAAAATTTAGTTTCACATTTTTGGTATCAATTTTTTACGCCATTATTTGTAAAGACTAAAGAATTGTTTCCTTTGCCATACCATCCATGATATAATGGCTTAATTATCTGTTGGAGAATTACATATAATCAAAGTGGTTTTTATTGGGTTGGCATACGATTGCTTCATTGTGCATTTATGCAAAATAATTCTTGCATCTTAAGTTGGTCTCAACAACTTACTAGATTGTTCTTGGGTTATTTTGTGTGTTAAAAATTCCTTGAATTCCTTTAGCTTGATATATCGCAATAGAGAGAATGAAGCATTAAAAAAACCTATACTTATACAAGTGTAAAATGTAAGCCTAGATGAATTTGAAGATTTGATTCTCTATTTATTATTTGTGTGTGGAGTCCACTTTAAAACATTTTATTAAAAAAATATGATTTTTCCTTAATAATTTAATATAACATTATTTAATACTATTATGTAATGCACCACTTGAGACAATTACCAGTTAACCTGCTTTAAATACATGAAGCATTTTCCACACACAAAGATATTCTATCCTCAACGGTGGATCACACCAATATTTGTTGGCAACATGGTGGCACCAAAATTCGACGTACATTTGTTGGATATTCAACTCATTGTCGTCGGTTATCCGACGCATCTGTCATAATTTTTATCAGTGAGATTTCATTGGATATTTGACACTTCACTAATCGTTGAATATTTGAAGGGATCCACGTTGAACATACGCCACCTGCGATGGCTAGCCATCAAGAATTTTTTATGACTTGATATATCCGATCATATATTGCACCTAATCATCGAGGATTTTCTGATGGCTTGTGGTCAAAAAACGGATGTTAACCTCGTCGGTTGGCGTCATAAATTCGATGAACAGTGGTGTCAAATATTCGATGTCATAATAGCTCATGTGGCGATAATGTCTTTGTTTCGTTAGTATGGAGTCGGATATTTGACGATTGTTTATTATCATTCTCGTTAGATATTCGACGGTAACTAATGAAAGTCGAGTATTTGATGGCTTTGTGAGCATTGGAAAAAAATATAATTTAATCCTCAATCCTGTGGCCAATGAACGATCCCATAACTAGCACTGCATTTGTATCAAGAGGTGCAAAGGGCATACTCATATTTTTTTGGGTTTTTTTAATCTTTTGAATATATATACAATAACATATGTAATAGAAGGGTTTTTAATGTATTACTAGAGGTCAAGGATTTATTGGTCGAATGGGCTCAAAGATTGGTTGGTCAAACGAGCTCAGAAGTTGGGTATCTCTTCAAAAGTCCAATGTGCTGAGAGGGCTAACTATGTCGAATATCATTTTATAAAAAGGGTTGTTACTTGGAAGGAGATTGTAGCTACACAATCTTTTCTATTTCTATGTGATTAAAAACAGCTAAATGTTACATTTTTGTGCACCTTTTTTTTTATGAAATCTACATGCATTATTGTGGTTGATATTAGTTGGAGTTAAATCGCCAATGCCCTAGACAACTATACGTTCTATCAAATTCTAAAATCATCAAAGATGACATGTTCTTGTCACAAGTTCTGTCTCTTTATGCAGTTATGTTTGAGCCCTAAGCTTTGCTAACTCAAAATAAAAAGTTTATGCATCCTATTAGTTGGAGGGATGTAGTTGAAAACATGATGGCTAGTCATTATACCAGTCAGTGTCTTAAAATATACAACAGTCTGCACCAATAAATTCCATTCTAGATATATGAGTGTAGCTAACTAAGTGTGCTAAGAGATATAACTGCTACCTTCAAAAAATACATAACCATATTCAATGGAACACAATTGAAACTTTTCTTAAAATACAACTCTCGATTGTTCACTCAAAAGGAAAATTGGCATTTCCTTTGTTACAAAAACCTAGGCATAATTGATAAGAAACAACAACTCTAAATCTTGACTTAGTGTCTAGTTTTGTGCCTTAACAAACATAAACTATCAGGAAGATTGTATATGTACTACACATGAGTGTACAAAAGTTTAATATAATTACTATCTTGTTTTTTCAAAATTGTTAACTTCATAAATTTTTTTTCCGCTCCCGCTCTGCGCTCGCAGCGCTGCCCTAGCCACGCCCGCGCCCGCGCCTGCGCCTTCCTGCCTGCCTTCCTCATGGTGCCTGGAGGTGGCCCTAAGGCCCCTCCCCCCCTTCCCCCGGAAGTCGTGGCCTTCAAGGCCCTCGTCTCAGCCTCTGGCAAGCGCTCGGTCTCTGGCCCGCAGCAGAAATTTGTAAAGAAACTGGACAGTATTCCCAAGGTCACTCTACCTGAGGAAGAAATATGCAGATCAGCACTGAATCTCGCAGAGAATGGCTTGATCGGTCAGTTCACCGGGCTGTGGCCATCCCCGAGAGCTGTTGAAGAATGGGTCAAAAGGAACTGGCTTCCTTTGGTCAACGAAGGAATCAAGATTTATTTTGTGGGCAAAGGGTTCTTTGTTTTTTTGTTTGACAATCCAGAAGACAGAGGCCTGATCTTCAGAAACGGGCCTCAAGGACTCTACTTGAACAAATGGTCAACTGATTTCGACCCAGCGCAAGATGTGCCTAAGGCGGTTCCGGTTTGGGTGTGCCTCCCGCATCTTCCCCTGCATTGCTGGAACCAAGGCTCCTTACATTCCATTGGCAACGCTCTCGGAAAATACATCGACCAAGCCCCAAGGAAGGATCAGTATTCCTGTGCCCGGATCTGTGTGGAGGTCGATTTGGAAATTGGATTACCTGAAGCGATTCAGCTATCGGTGGCAAACTGGACTCACATTCAAGAGCTCGATTATGAACAGTTGCCCTTTAAGTGCCGTTTCTGCCACGAGTATGGGCATTTTGCCAGATATTGCAAAAAAAGAAGTGGAGAGACAACAGAAAAGGAAAAAGAAGACCAATGGAAATAGGCAAAGAAGACAACAGCAAACAGGCAGAGTAACAAAAGCAAGGCTAAAGGGTCTGAGAGCAAAGTTGATAACGGAAGCACAAGTAATCAAAACGCCGAAAGCAGTGAACCAAAGAACAATGAGGGAGATAAAAATCCTTTTGAAACTCTCGCGCCTCCCCCAGATCCACCGGAAGCAGAGGAAGAAGAACCATTACAGCTTGCTAATATGGAATCCCTAGATCTAGGTAATACTCAAAGCACCTTCCCAAGCAAAATATCTTCTCCATCATACGCAGAGATAATCAAAAAAAAGAAAAACCCAATAGAGAATATTGGGTCATCAGATGATGAATCTCACGAAAAGTCTACAAAAAGGGCCGGACGAAGAACAAATAAGGAAACCAGAGAAGAGGAGTCAGAAAAACAAAAATCTCTTGGCAGCCAAGCAACGATCGAAATGACCCTAGGGAGAACTGTCAGGCCAAGGACCTCCAAAGGAGGAGGGCCTACCCCTTCAAGTGGTAAATGATGCAGATGATCTCTTGGAACTGTAGGGGTCTGGGTAATCCCAATAAGGCAAAGGCTATCAAAGACTTATTGAAGATAGAGACCGCGGACATCCTTATGCTCCAAGAGACCAAAGTAGAAGGGGAAGCCCTTCTAAACACTAGCGTTAATAAATGGAAATATGATTCAGGAAAGGTTGTTAGTGCAAGGGGAACAGCTGGAGGTTTAGGCACTTTATGGACAAAAAGTTTTTCCCTAGAACGATTCTCAGCGACTCAACACTGGATCTTCATAGAGTTGCGCCACACTGTAAGTAATCTCACCCTCGCCCTGTTTAACTTATATGTACCAGTTCATTATGAAGAGAAGAAAGAATGCTGGAGGTCACTCTCAGATTTTTTAGAGCAAATCAGTCCATCAAATCTGGTTATAGGGGGGGACCTGAACATAATTTTAGACCCCAAAGAAAAGAAAGGAGGGATCCAGTCCAGAGACCCTTTCAGCAGAACAGTGGGCAATTTGATCCAGCGCTGGGACTTGGTGGACCTCAAACCAGTGAAAGGTAAATTCACCTGGACAAATAACAGAACCGGAGAAAATCATATCTCAGCTAGACTGGACAGGTTTCTTATCAACAGTTCTTTAATGATGGACAGCAGAATTGTTTTCACTAAAATTCTCCCAAAACTCACATCGGATCATAAGCCAATTCTTATATGTCTAAAAAAAGAAGAGGATTTAGGCCCCCTACCATTCCGTTTCAGCCCTCTCTGGGCAGGCAAGGATGGGTTTATAGAAACAATCCAAGAGGCATGGAGAATGGAAGTTAATGGCTCCCCAAGCTTCGTGTGGGAACAAAAATTGAAAAACGTTAAAACAGCTCTCAAAGCATGGATAAAGAATTCCATGCAATCCCCCAACAAGCAGCGGAAGGAGGCAGTCACTCAATTGGAAGGAATTCAATTCGATATGGAGGACACTGCTCCCTCGGTCTCAGAGCTTGCCAAAGAAAAATCGGCTCAAAAGAATGTATACTGCTCTTTCAGGAAGGAAGAGGAGTATTGGCGTCTAAAGTCCCGAAGCTTGTGGCTTAAATCCGGGGATAGAAACACCTCTTATTTTCATAAACAATGCAGGGCCCGTCTCTCGCGTAACCATATAGCAAAAATAACCAGCTCCAGCGGTCAGGTATATAAAGGTTTCGCTCAAATCCAAGAGGCAGCGACACACCATTTTCGGAATCTTCTCAGCGCAGAGAGAAATGGCGAGGAGGAGGACGAAACAGAATTTCTCTCAGTCATTCCTAGTCTAGTCAGCGAGGAAGACAATGTCTCTTTGATGAGCCCAGCAACGGAGGAAGAGATAACCAATATTGTTTGGTCTATGGACCCCGACAAAGCCCCAGGTCCTGACAGGTTTTCAATTCATTTTTATAGGATCTGTTGGGAGATCATCAAATTCGACCTCTTCAGAATGATAAGAGGAGTCTTGAAGAAGGCAAAAATGGGAGGGGGTACAAAATCAACATTTCTTGCATTAATCCCCAAGGAAACTAACCCAAGATCGTTTGACAGATACAGGCCGATCTCCCTGTGTAATTCATCATACAAGATCGTGGCCAAACTGCTGGCTAATAGGATCAAGCCTCTCCTCCAAAATCTCATCTCCCCAGCTCAAGGAGGATTTGTGAAAGGCAAACAAATTCTCGATAATGTCATCCTAATTCAAGAGGCCCTCCATTCCAGCTATGCTCGGAAAGAACAAGGTATGATTATCAAATTAGATATGAGTAATGCTTTTGACCGTGTTAATCGATCCTTTTTGTTCAGGGTCCTTGAAGCCTTCGGGTTCAGTCAAGAATTCATAAATATCATCAAAGCCTGCATTGAAAATGTCTGGATCGCTCCAATGGTGAATGGGAGACCAACAGAATTCTTCTCTGCTACTAGGGGACTGAGGCAAGGCTGCCCTTTGTCTCCCTTTCTATATATTCTGATGGCGGATTCTTTAAGCAGAAAATTAATTCAGGAGCAGCATCGAGGTTCCATCCCTGGGATTAGAATCGTGCAAGGTGCACCTCCAGTGAATCATGCGCTCTTTGCCGATGATTCTCTCCTGCTTGGCGGCGCCTCCTTGAGAATGGCTAAAGCATTCAATTCTATCCTCCAAAAATATTGTAGTGTCACTAGAGCTCTCATCAGCGAAAGGAAGAGCGCAGTCTATGGTTGGAACTCTGATCAGCAAACAATCGATAGGATAGCTAGTGAACTGGGCTTCAAAGGTTATGCAGAATGGGACAAAATAAAATACCTGGGCCTTCCGTTGACGATGGGATCCAACCGGAACAACCTGTGGGAGGAGGTAATCTCCAAGTTTAACAAGAAGATAGCTGCATGGGGCGGAGTCTGGCTCTCCTCTGGAGGAAAGCTTACCCTTATCCGGTCGGTTCTTTCTGCGCTGCCTACCTTTCAAGCTTCTCTGCTGTTGGCTCCAAGGCAAATAGCAGACCAAATTTCTTGCCTAATCAGGAACTTTCTATGGAGCGGAGGTAAGGGGAACAGTAATCGCTTCCACCTTGTTAATTGGGAATTGGTGAAGCGCCCAGTCAAGGAGGGAGGCCTGCAAATCAGAGACCCTCTTCAAGCTAATCTAGCGTTGGGTTGTAAGATTCTGTGGCAGCTAATCTCTGAGCCTAAGCACCCTATCAGTCAGATTTTAATCCACAAATATCTCAGGAATCGATCAATCATTACCTTCAATCCTGCCTCATCCCCTAAAGGAACTCTGGCATGGAGACTCTGTTGTAAAGGGATCGATTTTTTCAGAATGCATTTGTATAAAGTACCAGGCAATGGCAAAAAGACTTGGTTGTGGAAAGACCGAATCATGGGCCATCCACCTCTCTCAGAGAAAAATGAAATTGCAGAATTAAGAGTTTGGCTAAGATCAAGAGGAATCAGGAAAATCGAGGATATAGTGGAGTGGGACGACGACGGCAATTGGAAGTGTTGGAATCTGCCCAACATTCCTGAGCAATTAAACGAGCAGTTAAACCTTTTCTCAGTTGAAATCGCAGACTTTGCACCTGTACATAAGAATGAGGAAGACACCTGGGGCTGGGGACAAACAGGGGTCTACTCTGCCAAACAAGGGTATTTACAAATGCAAAGTAAAAAAGACTCAGTGCACCCGGAAGGAGTGTGGAAGCAGATCTGGGAGTGCTTCAGTATCCCGAAGATTAATTTCTTCTTCTGGACCTTGTTCCAAAACAAAATTCTTACTGGCGAGAACCTCTGTAAACGGAACATCGCCGGTCCTCACCGATGCGTGTTTTGTAAAAAAGCCTTGGAAACTTCAGCACACATTTTTCTTGAATGTGAGTACGCTCAGAAGACTTGGACTAGTTTCTTGGCTGGTCTGAACATTAGATCTCCAGCGAACTGCTCAATAACAGAAATGTTCTTGTCCTGGAAAGCTAGATATCCCCATAGCATTGCTGCCAAGTCCCTCTGGTCCAAGGTGTGGATAGCAGCCCCGAAATATGTGTGCTGGAAACTGTGGCTCTCCCGGAATGAAACAATCTTCAATCAAACAGAAATATCAGCTGAAAAGGTAGCAGAAAAAGCCAAGAATCTTCTATTAGAGACATTGAGACAGTCCAGCGCTAGAGATAATACCCTAAGAGATGAAGAAAGAGCATGGCTAGGTGACTTCATTCCCATAATGAGTCCTCCTTCTGTCACTCGTCCTCTCCTCAAGGAAAATTGGCAGATCCGTGACAACGTAGAAGGCTTCCAGAAGTGGTGGACATCTCAAGGAAAATGCACTATCTTTTTTGACGGAGCCTCAAAAGGCAATCCAGGCAGGTCAGGGGCGGGGGGGATCATCTATCTTCCGAATGGAAGCAAAGAAAGTTTCAGCTGGGGCCTCAGAATAAAAACCAACAATCAGGCAGAAGTCCTTAGTCTTTTAAAAGCTGTCAACTCGCTAAGGAAAAAGATCCTAAGGAAATCGCAGTGTTCGGCGACTCAGAATTGTTGATCAAAGCCTTAAGGAAAAACAAAAGGTTTAATGATCCAGTTCTGAACAAACAGATATTAAGAGTGAACAGACTCTTGAAGGAATTCCCTTCAGTCCAAATTTTCCATATTCTCAGAGAATTGAATTCAGAAGCTGACTCTCTAGCAAACATCGGATGCAACCTTGAGAAGAGCATGATAAGCATAAAATCAGGCGAGTTGAAAATGGTAGCCATCCCTTAAACAGAGAAAAGAGCAGTGAGAATATCTGCTTCTGTCCTAAAGGAGTGTACAAGGTTTGCCAGTTCGTGTAAAGAGCATGAGGTTCAATTTTAAATTCAGCTCTTCGAATTTACTTCCTTCTTGCAATGAAACAGGGGTGGCGTCGTTAACATTTCAGGTCCTGGAAACAGAGGAAACGCGAGTAAAGAGCAGTGAGAATATCTGCTTCTGTCCTAAAGGAGTGTACAAGGTTTGCCAGTTCGTGTAAAGAGCATGAGGTTCAATTTTAAATTCAGCTCTTCGAATTTACTTCCTTCTTGCAAAGAAACAGGGGTGGCGTCGTTAACATTTCAGGTCCTGGAAACAGAGGAAACGCGAGTTGTCTGTTTTGAAATCGAAGATCTTGTCCGAGGTCTCCGCCAACCCTCCTGTGCTCTCATTCCGCAAAGCAATCTCTTTGTCTATGAAATTGTTCTTAGACAGTCCAAGTTCGATGGGATGGCAATCGCATTCCAAATCGCTTATAGAGTTCCTCAGCAGCAGAATCCGCTGAGCAAAGAACAAGAAATGTAACACTGAATTTGACTTCGGTCATCCATGAATAAAATACTCGTTTTGGTTAAAAAAAAAAAAATTGTTAACTTCATTTCTGCAAAAAAAAATTAACAACAATAAAAAATGGTTCACGAAATTCATTAAGAACCTTATGTTGGTTAAATGTTAACAAAATTCATAAAACAAAATCACTTCATATATTGGAGTCCAAAGATGATGGTAGAATTATGAAATTTTAAGACTCATAATTTCGGGCAGGCTAGATCATGCCTATTGCATTTCTCCCATGTAGGTACTTCATGAGAGTAACTATCATATTTATGAAACAATATATAAATTTTATTATTGATGAACTTCACAATATACAAACATAAACTATAATTTTTTCTTGTACGAGAAAACAATTCAATAGCTCGTTGTGTTATCCCATAAGCACCTTATTATAAAGTAAATAAGTAATCTACCAAGTCAACTGCATTTTTGAAATAAGAGAGGAAGACACATACAATAATATTTCTCTAAATTGATGTGATCATAACCTCAAGATCATCATCATAAAATCTTTCATGGCTATCTCAATCATCAACATATCCCATATATGTTAACAGTCAAAGAAACAAAGGCACACAAAAATGTCAATCAAAAGGCCAACTGAAATTTGAAATAAGGTCTAAACACTTTTTGGTGGTTGCAAACTCTGTCTAGTTGTCATATTAGATAAAATGGATACATCATCCAATGTCAACTTATTTTAAGTCTAATACATGCATTCAAGTAAATTCATAAGAAGGGCCAACCAATGTTAAAAGTTGTCAAAGAACAATAGATAACAGTTGGAAATTCTACTCTTAGTATATGAAAAAACACGGGTGAAATTTTTTTTCTCTTACATTGATGCAAGACACACATATAGGACAAAGAAAAGACAATTTTGTTGAATTATTTTTCATTATAAAGTCTACAATTTTTCTTCCCAATCCTCTTACCTTTCTTGCTTAATTCCCCTCCTAAAAATATAGAATTGAAATAATCAATGTACCTTTAGAGTAAAGGATAAAAAGAAAGAACGCCATACTTTTAATCCAATTGTTGGGCAGAGTATATTGTATTTACTTAAATGATGCAAATTACTCTTTTTCTGGTACCAATGTAATATGATTGTATTTCCACCTTTATTTGTAATGAATCCCACGTGTAAAGGCTGCAAGTATATTTTTCATTAATTGGTGTCAATGAATAAGTTCCCAATAAATTATCCGTATGGAAAATGTATAAATAGACAGGATATGAACTGATGGATATCTCCCATAAAATGATAGAGAAATATTCAAGCTTTTATTAAATTATCTGAAAGTTATACAAATGGGTATTAGCCTCCTTTGGTATTTGAATTAGACCACATAAAAATATAGTTCACCGTGAAATCCCTTTAAGGTGTAAAACGCATGTCACAGAGAAATCAGGGTAAGATGATGGAAATACAAGATAAAGATACATTTTTCTCTCTCGACTCTACTGCCATAAGTTTGAAGATGAGAAGTGTACTTTTTATGGCACATTCATATTTCTCCTTGGGCATTATGGTAGTCCCCTATTTGCAAACAAACATAAAAATGTGACATCGGTTGACATCTATAATTTGCACACATCGGGACTGAATGTGTCTAGTCAGTCATAAAATTCTTGAAACTGCAATGAAAAAACATACAAGTGTTTTACTTAATGCAGTGAAATGTAAGCATGTAGACCTAACCCATAACCAAGAAGCTAAAGGATAAGATTAAAAATATTAGGAAACTAAAATAGAAAATTGAAGAATATAATATTCTTAGCGAACATGTCAAGAGTGAAAAGTTTATATTGAAGGCCCAAAATGAAGAGCTTCAGAAGGAAATTGAGAGACATTTTGAGGAGAGTAAGAAGCATGCCAAGATGGCTCAAAGATAGCACATGCAAAAATTTTATACATTCATTCATAATAAGAAATTTGAAGAAGAAATTGAAGGGTGTTTAGAAAATAGGCAGGGTAGGTGTTAACATCAATATTGGAAATTGGTGGGAGTTGAGCCTGAATTTTGGTCAGTTGTGTATACTTTTGTACAGGAGCATCCAATAGAGGTTCAACAGTATTATGTTGGGTTATCCTTCTTTTGTGTGAGGACATACAAATCCTTAGGGTTAGGTGAGATGTTAAGGTTATAAGTTGAAGAGCTTTTTGCTATCAAATGTCCCTTTTTGACCCTCCAAACCCTAATTCCACCCTCATACATACCCTCTTCCACACACAACAAAAGGATACCATGTTACCTTAAGACAATTAGAAGGTTACAACGTAAATATTTAATTTATATAAAAAATTTATGGCTTTTATGCAATGTTTGGCTTCATTATTATATTAAGGTATTACATATCTTGCAACCCTCACAAGGGTCCTATAACTAGAGTCCATGCTAGGCCTGTATGTGTGACCTCCAATCAAAAAGCGAGATGCAAATTGTCCAAAACACGATATCAGTATGCTTCATCACCCATCAACGCAGATTGTTGGTCAAAATTGTGTGCTTGGTTGGTTTACGACTCTGGTAGTTGGTACAATGTCAAGGTCGAGATTCATATTTCTTTGTTTGTGTTTCCTCAACTAAAATGCATTAGTTCGCTCTTATTTTAAACATACTAGTTGTAACAACCCCAGGTTAAAAATACTTTAATAAAATTAATAAAGGCAAAATAATAACCAAATACATGGGACATGTATTCCAAGTTGAATGTTGGGCGGAAACGTGGTGACAAGGATTGCTTGTGATTAACTAATGGCTATGGAAATTGACCAAGGAAATGGTAAAGGCTTTAGAAAGGCATGAGGCAATAATTGACAATTTTTTAATGATAATTAATGGAAAATGAAGAAAATGTAGGCTTCAATAACAAAAAGGATTATGAGGATCAATTCACAACTTTTTGTCATTGCAGTATTTGGCACTATCATTCTATTCTCTCTCTCTCATACTCTTGGAAACTTAGAGTTTTCTTGGAACACTCTTGGAGGATTGTGGCATACCTTGGATTTAGAGCAAGAAGGAAAAGGAAGAGCGGGAAAATGCAAGAGGACAATGGGATCAACAATTACAACGAGTTTTTTTGGGTAACGAGGAGAGAGCGGGGGGAGCGCAGCGAAGGTGACTAGGATTTCAACTTACTAAAGAGGTTTTTCCCCATGGATGGTCATAGAGGAGGGAGCTCCACTCCCTCCTACAAGGAGGCGGTGGTGAACAAGGGCAAGAAACCTCCGGAAACGGGCAGAGGTAATGCTGACGAAGATAGAAGAAATAGGGAAGAGGAAACATAAAGCACCAAATTGAAGGAGAATGATGGCACAAAAGACAAGGAGGAGAATGACAAAAAACAGGGAACAAAAGACAAAAATCAGAAGGGACCGTGCAAACCCAATGCTGAAATCACTCCTCAAGTAGTTTTAAATGATCCAGTGCTACGGGCGCACAGGGAGCACATGCGGACTTATGTAATCATATGCAAATTCATGGGGCTATGGCCCACTGAAAAAACTTTACAAACATGGATCAAATACCACTGGAAACCTAAAGGGAGCATTGATGTTCATCTAGGGTCCAAGGGATTCTTTACTGTGGTGTTCACTAACATTGAAGATAAAGACAGATTATTTGAAGGTGGGCCCTACTTCTATGCAGCAGTAGGGCTCTATATGCAGCGATGGATGATGAACTTTGTGACGGAGTGGGAAACTTTTACTTCAGTCCCGGTTTGAGTAAGACTCTATTCACTACCTCTTGATTATTGGCAAACAGAATCGCTAGCTGCCATATGCAATAAATTAGGGTGGTTTGTCAAAGCTTCTGAAGCCACAAGGAGGGGAAAATATACCTCCTTCGCAAGGATCTGTGTGGAGATGGATTTGTCCGGAGCTCTTCTGGATGAGGTAATCTTGGAGGCCTTTGATGAGGATTGGGTGCAGACAGTCGACTACGAGTATATCCCATTTAGATGTCGTAGATACCATGAACATGAGCACCTTCTAAGAGATTGTCCCCTCAACAAAGCAGAGAACAAAAGCAAAACTAACATAATGAAAGACACAGAAAGCTTTCATAAAGTAGTCCATAAAGGAAAAAGTGAAAAAAAAGGGCCAAAGCAACACCAAAAAGGACAAAAGGTTAGTCAGAATCAGTTCCAAGTTCTTAAAGAGGATGAAGAAATATCAGTAGAAGATCAAGTAATGAATGAAGGTTATGAGAAGAAGGAAAAGGAAGAAGAACGTGATCAAACACAGGAAAACGAGAAACAGAAAGGGATCATGCTGTGTGAATCAAAGCTGGAAATGGATCAAGAAATGACCCACATTGAGATGGAAATGGAGGACAATGAGCTGCAGGAGATTCTTTACAGAGAAAACCTGGATCTAGAAGGGTTCTTGATTCAGGGAACAACTGGCGGGGTAGAATCACTACCACAAGAAAAGTTCAACCGAATACAGCAGCTATTCTTATGGAAAACTCAAGCTAAGGGTTTGGAGGGAGTAAACAACATTGAAAGACAGAGTATTGAAGGGGTGAAAGTAGTAAACACGACTCCGGGGTTAGCACCGAGAAATCCAGGAAAAAAAATAGGCAGGAAAAAGCAGAACGAGCTACTGATGGAATGTAAAAAGCTTATGGTAAACTCAGGTAAGATGAAAGATCTAACCAGTTACTCCTTTACCAATCTTTAATTATGAAGTTCACATCTTGGAATATTAGAGGTCTAGGCAGCAAGAGAAAGTAGAGAATGCTAAATAATATAATGAAACAGGCAGCTCCAAATATAATTTTTGTCCAAGAAATGAAATGCTCCATTCAAAAATTAAGGCAAATCCATAGTAAATGGCTCAACAAATTTGAGTTTCTAGAAGTTAAAGCAGAAAATACAGCAGGGGGTATCCTCACTCTCTGGAATCCCCAAAAACTTGGAATAATTGATGTGGAGGCATCAAGGAATTATTTATCAATGGTTATACAGCCTGTAGGAGACAAGGACACTTACTTAGTTACGAATGTTTATGGCCTTCAAAGGTTAGATGACAAAATCAGGTTTATAGATGATCCGGATTTAAACTGGAACGCAACAAATTACAAAGATAACCATATACACAAATATGCAACGGAAATAATACTTCATTTCATTAATGGAAAATACTGAAATATGCTTACAATCAGAAATGGAAATAAACTAGCTAGGGCGATGGTAGCTATCTCTGAGAAGAGATGTGTGGGCTACATGCCTATGAACTGACTTACAATGAGGCTCGAAGGCCTATTTATTGTTGAGAAACAATGAAAAACCCTTAACATTCCAAAACCTAACCCTAGGAGATGAAACGCCAAACTGTGGGCCCCGTTTGGGGGTAAGTTGGTACATCAACTTCCCGGGGTCGTAACTTTAGCATATGAATCTCCGTTTGACGCGTACAATAGCTCATTAGAAAGATCTATTCGAGAACTATCATTGTTGGAACGGCAACACTGGTCCATGTTCCATGGACCTGTGTTGCCCCTGGATTCCCAAAAAATGTCGTTTAGGGCCTCAAAACGGCTCCGGAAGTTCAGGACCCGAAAAACTGCTAAAAATAGTAAGTTGTGCTACAATTAAGGAAACTGAAAATGCTGAGAAAGACAATGGTGGGGGTCCATGTGGACTTGGCAGGTGCCCACCAATATCCACCTGGATCATTCCTCCCCCCTTAGGAAGCAATGGTCCCCATTGCGTTGA